>OMNW01011595.1:32020-47844 GCA_900303245.1 Selene dorsalis | reverse complement strand
TCAGCTTACTAACACAAGCTTTTAGTATCTCGCTCTTATTATCTGTGTCAGTTGTCTTTCTCTTTAGCTGCTTATAATGTTCTGCTGTGGTAATCAGCTAGCTAGTGTTGTGTATTTGATGTGGATGCCGATGACGAAGATGACCACTCTGACACGTCTTCTTTGTACAAAATAAAAAAGGTTTATTACAAAGAGTAACAGTGTCAACAAGCCGAATCGTAGAGACCCTCCGTGCCAATGTGAGAGCTCACACTGACCATCTCAAGCTTTCTTCTTTATATACTTCTCTAAGTCCACTCCTACAGACATTCCGGAGTTGACCTTTACCTAGTCGAAACCTTATCTCACCTAAAATATATGACCAAGCTCTTGTCAGTTGACCTCTTGACCATCTTCCCTAAAGTCAAGATGTAATTGATGGTGAACACATGTTACTACCTTCTTGTGCATTCCTAAAAATAAGAGGCCTGAAGCAAACAATCAACTCTTTGTAGTAAACACACTACATAATATATACCACGTTCCATTACATTAACACAATACCTTTTACTACCTAAACTTACATAAAATGGGAGGTGAAAAATACACTACTCTAGCCGCTACTATTGTTGTCTAAAATGGCCTCCAACAGCAGAGCACAGGCAGACCGGCCATGGAGTCTGCTGGCTGAACCGTCACTATGCTGGTCTGACTTTACCGGGATAGAGAGCCCCACGAGCCGCCAAAGCGCTACAGCTTCACTCGGGAATTTGCTTTTCTTCTCCAAGGGTAAGTAGCCGAAATAATGTTACATGTCTGTTTTCATTAGTTACCTGCGACAGGTATGTTTACGTTAGCTAGCTTCCTGTTAGCCATACCATGGATGTGTTTGCCTTGTTAGCTAACCGCCAATTTGGCTACATATCGCACTTCATAGCAATGTTAATGTGAGCTAATGGTTGTTACACCAATTCACTTTACTCCGTTGTGTTACTTGTGTTTCGTTGCTTTTATTGGACTGTACATTTTCGTGTGTTACAACAGTGAGGACCACAACTTGTTTTCGTCTGAGATATTGGTGTGAGATATTGGTGATGTAGTAGTATGCTGTCGAGTGGCAGTGACTGCTTTAGCTAGGTATCTGAATAGTTGTTCTGCTGGGCTTTGGTTTCTGATGGTTGGTTGGTTTTTGGCTTCTGAAGTAGCTTGGCTGTAGCTCCTTATCGTTTTTATTTTTTTTCTTGAATGTGCTTGTTTTTCAAATACAATTTGAGTCAGACAAGATGAACAGTAGAATTGAAAAAGTGGAATAAGCTTGAATTGCATGTTGAGTGCACGGCTCAAATGAAAGGTGGTTTACATTTTTGTTGAATAATTGAAAAGTTGACGACAGTTGCTTGAAGGTATACTGTGCCAGTGAATGGAGTACAGTGGCTTTTCAGTGATGTACAGGAACAATTTCATAGAAAGAAATGTGTGAGTGCCTCTTGCATTGTAGCTGGCAGGGATTTAGATTCCTCTTGTTCATGGGTGCTGTATTGAGCTTGGACTCTTGGCATCTGAAAGGTGACTGCTTATACAAGTGGATGATACATGAAATCTCATGATGCCATTTCAAAATTTACAACAGTTGGATATTTGCACAACAAAGACATTTTGGAGCATTTTAAATTGAGTCTTGCAGTGAAACACATAGATTTTTTTCTTTTGACCTTAACAAATCAAGTAGTTTTTTGTAGACATTGAGGGGGTGGGGGGGGTATTTTTAAAGGAACCATTTGCGAGGTTTGATCAAGGGCACTGGAGAAAGTGATGTCAATTGCCAGTAGGTGGCAAACTTCCACCATTAAAATCATGTTGAGACGACCCACCCTGAAACCTGCAGTGACATCAGTGTTTTAAATAATCCAGGGTACCCACTCATTCTCCTGATACATTTGACTCTGGTGTCCGTCAAGTAAATGGACTGAGAAATTTGGGCATTTGCCTTTTCAATGAGACAAAGTCATGATCAGGAGGATCCCACAGGGGACTGTGCTGTATTTCTTGTAACTTCTATCCAGGTTTACTGCTACCTGACGTAGTTGGAGTCACATCAGTGTCATGCCTGGCAGTGATTTTGCTTGGTGTGTCTTGTGTGGAAAGCAGGAGGAGGCCTCACAGTCTGAATGACATGTTCCCTTTTTTTTTTATTCCCCATCACTCGAGTGTAGGCATGCTGCAGTGAAACAGAGAGAGGAGAGGGATATGGAGAGAGAAAGAGAGGGAGGGAGGGGATATGTTATGAGGAGACAATGAGAAGCCCGACAAGGTATGAATGTGAAAACGGTTAAGACGAAAAAAAAAGAGTGAGAAAAGGCGATAAATTAACAGTAATAGAATGGAAGAGGTGAGGGGACAGAGTGGGATAAAGACACAGGGGAAGATGAAGAGAGGACAGAGGGAGAAGAGAGGGGATGGTAATTGATTGTCTCGTTTCTCCACATGCGCCTGTCACTGAGCTAATTGGAGTGGCGAAGACAAAGAGGAGAGAGGTGTCAGTCACATCAGAGCCTTTCAGGAGGCCAGTTCATGACAAGCTCTGATGAGACCAACCTCACTCCCACCCTCCCAACCTTAGGTACGCAACAGTGCTGTGAGTCAGGCAGGAAAATGAAGCTTTTTCTTTTTTTTTATCCTTTTTGGAGGAATCCAAAATTAGCCTCATGTTCGACCAAAATCCAACACCTCCATTGTTCTTTTTCTTATTTTCACCCACTAGACCTTTCCAGTTGTGTCATCCTTTAAATGTTGTCTAAAAACAGAACAGCAAACATTCACCCACATGTTTCCAGATAGTGATTTGCATAAATTTTAGATACATATTCAAAGCTGAAAATCAAGTTGAGGATTTGATGTGTTTACCTGATGCTGCGTACCACAAAGAACTGCTGCGGATGATTATGGTGGAGCGCATCATTATGGTTGTTGCCATGGGGCTTAATTCCAAGATAAGGATGCTTGACTAAATAACTCACCTGTGACAGGAGACAAACAAGGGGAATTTTCTGCAGAATATGGGCTTTTTTTTCATCCACGTCTCTCCAAACAGTCTCGCAATCATCAAATTGAGCTGAACTGCTTACAGAACTCAGGTTCTCATGCATGTATATGCATTCATTCCTATACTTGTGCATGTTTCCTCCTGGAAAGAGCTTCTTCATCAGTATTCTAATGCACCTACAAGTGCATCTATAGCTATTCTTATATATTTACTCAGCAGCATGCCTGTCTGCTGCCACTGTTCATCCTCCATCTCTGTGTAAAATTTAATAAAACTCCATTGTTGCTGCATGACTGGTTGCCACAGCTGGTGTTGTCACATCAACAAGTATTCAGTGTCACTATCCATGATACAACTCGAAATTGTCACTCGCTTCATCATGGACAGAAAGGGCCTCATTCGCCATTCTGTGGGCTCCACTTTACCGTTTTAGTGTCACACGCCACACATCAATATTCATCCGTGTGTTTGCAGCAGGATGCTCCACACAAGAACCCTGAGATGCTGCTGCACTCGACGGTCATTCACCAGCGTGATCAGCATCGTCCTACCAGGGGAAGCTTATGATTGGTCAGCAAAGTAATTGGTTATATTCTGCCATTGCATGTGCATTGCTTTTCTAGCAGAGTCACAGCAGAGTTGTTTTCCAATGCAATAAATCACTGTCTAGTTGTGTGGTGTTCATCAAAGCCTTTTTTTTCCAAACTGTGGAGAAAATAATTAAAAAAAAAAAACAGTGGGCTGCGACTAAAAAGTTAAAATTGGATTAAAATAAACCAGCTATTAAGATGGTGATTTATGGCTGTAATTTTTTTTCTTTTTTTTGAGGAAGACAAGGTGTTTAATACAACTTGTCAAATGAGAAGAAAGTGTTTGTTTTCCTATCTTCTTTGTACGTTTTCAAATATTTAGTTAAATATTAGTTTATGAAAAATATTTATGGAAGAAATTTGATTATGAACTCCTTCCATTTAAAAATTTACTTTGTAAAAAGCCTGATTCTAATGAGATTGTACAAATGCGTGCTTGTCAGATCCATGTCATATTCAGTCAACACCATTTGATGTTTCCATGTAACATGGTCGCCTCTCTTATAACCTGTTTCCCAAATGGGAACCCCTGACCTATTGGATTGATTTTCATGCTGCACTTCTTGCCCTTCATCGAGCAGAAGCCAATATCAGATTGATTGGACTGAAGATCAATGTGCTCTCCACAGTCTGAATAATCCATAGCTTCTCTGGAGTAATCACTGTCCCAAGCACAACAATGAGTCAGGCGAGACGTGGGGAGGATGTGTTAAGCTGATGCGGAGAGATGAATGAACCGACTCCTCCAAATGGGAGGAATATGCTAAAAAGTGTGCCACTGAGAGAGCACAGAGTTATGTTTGTCCAGCAAACAAAAAGAATACCTGATCCTGTTCAGTGGCTCTTGGTATGGGACATTTTATCATCAACCTACCCAGTAATAAATAGGCAACTGTGGCTTGGTGTTAACCCTGTCTAATTACCACGCGGCACTGTGATGAAGTATCTGGGTAAAAAGCCTCAGGCAGGCCAGCTGGCACTGGGCTCCCCAGTTCAATCTGCTGTGAAAGAGAAACCAGAGAGAGCGCTGCACAGGCGTTGAGCTGTTGAGCTGTGACCTGGGACTGCACCCAGGCTTAACACACCTCGGAGTCGGAGCAGAAATCGATGACACTGTTGGCAGCCATGCTTTTGATGATTTTGGTTACCGGCGTTGGCAAGGTACACAGCTGCCGCTTCTGTCTTGCCAGGTTGGTTGGGCAGAGAGTGGGTGTCTGGTTTTGTGTGCGTTGGCATTCACAAACTGAGAGGGAAAATAAAACAAGAGAAAAAATAAAATCAGAAATGAAAACAAAGCAAGATGTTTAAAGCTTAAGTGGGATGACAGATAGCTGGAGTCAGCTGCTCTGTGTCGTCTTCTTGGTATGTGTTGGGTCCTCAGCTACAGTATGTGACAGTGTTGAATGGATGCCGCCTCTCCTGATGCTGGATTTGGTTGAAAGGAGAAATTGACTAGTTATTTATCATCTTTAATATAAGGGTGCCACAATCAGGACACATAAGGAGAAGAGTAATTCAAAGTAGAACAGAAAAAGTGGGTAATGGACATCAAGTCTCTGAGGTATAGAAGGTGGAAGTGGAAGACCAGGGTGCAAACAAGTAGGTATCATCCACCCACACACAAAGCTGTGACTCCACTAGTGGAATTCAGCCTGTGGCCCGATGTGGGTGGGTCGGTGCACGGCCTCCTGGTTACTGTGATTGAATCGAAAATCCGAATGACTCTGAACCCGAAGGAAATGATTCACTGGTGCTGAAAGGATGGGGTTAGTCGCTGTTCCACTGTGCTCCCGTTCCTGTTAACAGATGTGCAGGAGGGATGCACCAACAGAGCTGAGAGATCTCAAGCCCTCCAAGGCAAAGGGGAGTGCAAGCAGGGAAACAGTCTTAATCAGCACCAACCACCAGCCCACCTACTGCAGTCTTTCAAAAGGCAGGCCTGTGAGACCATCTGTCACTGTCTCTGTAAAACAAGACCTTACCCTGCACTCCCCTCGTGAGAAGCACTCAACGAATGGATGACTCCTCTCTGCGAAGCTACCCCAATGATCATGGCCAACCATAATTGCTGCCAAAAAAACACCCCTGTGGATGTGGTACAGACTAAGGCTGTGAAACTTGTTGCAGAAAAGAAACACAGGTACAAACGTGGGTCAGTTGGGCGATGGTCAGAGGTCACGGCCTGGCCATCAGGACATCGAGGAGAGGAGTCAAACTCCGTCTAGCTCTCTTTTTTCGATCCTCTCGTCAGCTACACGCTTGGCTGCACCTCGTCAATGGACGTGGTTTTCCGCTCAGCAGCCATTTAACTCCCGTAAAAGAATAACAGTGGCAATACAGAGCAGTGGGTTCTGTTGCTGGTTTGTTTTTAAAAATAGCAGGTTTGATTCTCATGTCGGACATCGTGCTCGCAACTCTTCCAGTGACGGCACTGGCCAGTCAGTGGCCCGGCAGTCGGTTGATGTCACATTTCAGTATCTGCTCAGCTCACTTGGAACTTCGGCTGAGGCGTTAACAAAAAAAGTACCAGGTACTTTCCTTAGTGGAAAAGCAAAAAATCGAGACGAGTTGAGTCAGGTCAACCGAGCAGCGCTAGTGGAAAAGGGCCATTAGGTGGTGCTCCTGCATTTTTCAGTAAGGAGCACCAATGCAGACAGTGGAAAAAGTTAGTCTGGAGCACTGCTGTAACTATGTTTTCTGTGGTGGGGACACCTTGGCCCCCCTGCCCGCTGTAGCTGGTACACCACCTTTTGTGTTAGTCTTGCTACCCCTTCAGCCTCATCATCATCTTCTCTATTTTCCTTTTTGCTGAGACAAAAATGAGAAGAATTATGCTTCTCTCATGATTATATGGTAAATATGTAGCTGCAGGTGAACTTAGACTGGAGGCAGCGAGAAACCTCTGTCACCATAACATCTGCCAACCAGCACTTCTGAAGTAAACTAATTAACATGTTCATATGAATAGGAGGGAGTCTTTTCAAATATGCATCTGAGAATAAATACATGAGTTGATGTTCTCTAGCCCCTGCAGTGTCAGAAGGTTAACATGCACTGTTCTACAAAGAGATGCATTTGGGACTGTGGAGATCTCACCTAGTTATCAAAGGAACATGGCACAAAGGAGATGAGGCGCACACACCCACACATCTGAACAGCTACTGGTGTATCACAGCTCGCACTGGATTAAATATACCTGATTAAGACCTATGGCTGAAAGATTAGGTAACTGTTGCATAAATCTGACTGTACCGAAAGCTGTTTGTGGCATCCTCTCAGTCTTAATTCCTCCTAGAACAACCACAGTCATGAGTCAGCAAGAGTGAATTATTTAGTAATCATGACTCTTCCTCTCTTGCATGGAGCACACACAGTGTCCGTAATTGTCTGATCATTCTTGGTGAACGTGTATAGACTTTTGCAGAACTAAAGGCCAAATCCATAATTACAACATGCTATCTTCTTATGCGTCGCTGATGTCCCACCGCTGGCTCAGTTTATGTTTTAAGCATGAGCATGAATTTTACATGAGCTTTGAAGCTGAACAGGTTTGTTTTACATTGACAGTATTTGTAAACAGGAAATTTAAAAAAAGGGCTTCGGTCTTGAGATGTAAGGGAACAGTATTCATATTTTCCAGGTAAAGGTGAAGCTCTTCAAAGGGCCAGAATCTAATCTCTAAAGCTAAATTAATCCGGGGGAGGGGTGCTAAAAATGACAGGCCTTCAGAGAGCTTCACCTGACTACAATCTACTCTCACTTATTTTTATTCTCTTACTCGGATTGCATTCCATCTTTCAAAACAAATGGAAACGGTTATTATCTTTTTTTTTTTTTTTCTTTTCTCAAAATGTGAAACAAGTACTATATGAAGCTACTCTAGATAAGGCATTTAAGATGTAGGTACCTGGTGCATTCAGGTGATGCAGCAGTGTGTCTATTGTCCAGTGAAGTGTCACAAGGGAGGGATAGCATTACCTCACTCAGCTTTCACAGCTCAAGCTACATCTCAACATAAGATAAGAAACAGTAATGCAGGCCTGTCTGAAAGTCCTGAATTGATGCTGAGAGACCAAGCCTGGGTCAGGTGATTTAATCTACCTGACATGCTCCTGCAGAGTGCTGATCAATAATGTTCCAATGCTAATGTCAACATCAGGAGGGAAGGAAACCACTTGAAGGAAGAAAAACAAAACAGAAGCCAAGAGTGAGCAAAGACGGAAAGTGAATACCAACAAAACCTGACTGGAATTAAATATGACTCTTTTGTTTGGTCGTCTGTTGCTACTCTCTCTCCACAGGCTAAACTAGTCATTTGGAACATCCAAGAGGGTCTCCTGCTGTCCGCTTTAACTCATCTGACAGCATCCTGCTGGCTTTTGAAAAGGGCACGAATTCAGTGGACGCTAATAATCCCTGGTAAGGCCTGAAGGTGAGCTGTCTCTCCAGACCTACTGAAGCAGAAGTTCACCGAGGGGTTCTGCAAAGAATGACTCAAGTCAAGGGCCCTGCTAATCCCGCTAAACTGGTTCACAAGGGCACTGTTTGGCAGAGGGGGGAAGGATGGGAAGGGCACCTATTAAGAGGTGGCCCACAGAGACGCGTCAACTTTCCTGCATTAACATCTTCACCTTAAAAATGGGATAAAAGGTGCTTCCGCCTCTGAAGACAGCTTTTACAGCATATGGGCTTCTTGTCAAGTGTTGTGGTATTTTGACCTATTGAAATTATACCTTTAACTTCACTCCTCTCTTACAGAGTAGTAGCAGCACCTGCTCTTGAGGGAAGGCTCATTTAGCTAATAACTGATCTGGAATGGTCTTTTCATTTCCCCCTGTTTATAGAGGTCACACACTGACACTTGCAATGTTCCAGTAGCTGTGATGTAGTCACCTGATTACTAAAATACACTCTGCAAATGTATGGTCGGTTCACGAGGAGGGGAAATTGAGATCTGTGCTGTTTAACCCCTAATAAAGTCAGGACTGGTGATTGACACTTGGGGCCAGATTACTAGAGCCATGGGAGATGGAGATAAGAGTGGATGTTGTGTTTGTGTGTGTATGTGTATGTGTTTGCCTGCAAGTCTAACCCTTTCCAAATTCAGATGACTGACTTCATTTGGGGTCAAAGATGCATCAACGTGAGTCATGCTGTGACTGATGGTTTTTTCCTGAAAGGGCAGCTAAGGCAACGCATGCTACATTTTGGCAATAGTAGGTGAACAGGAATCTGCACGCTTCAGCGGCTGCACCATTTTCCCGGAGATCAGTATTTGATCTTACTTAGACACAAGAGCGGCTCTGAGAGTCTTTGTGCTTGTATACCAACTCAAGTATAGCCTCCTACTTGCCAGTGGGATGCTTTGTGAAGAGTAATTTGAGTCCTTCCTCAAACCATTACTGTCACTTAAATGCTCCTACCTGTCCTCATTGCTCATTTCTCCTGCCTTTCGAATGAATAAGAGAAACGCTTAACTGCCCATTCTTCTAAGCTGAGTGTAGTGCAGCTCTTCTTTGTGCCTGGCTAAGGTTTGCTGCGAGTGACAGAGCAAACAGCGCGCATAACCCCATGTCCCCATCAGGCCCTCATCATGCTCAACAGCAGATTGTCTACAAAGAGCCATATCCATTGTGGCACGTGCAGGACGTATCCGGGTGCCATCTAACTGTATGATTGCCTTCAAAACTGTCATACACAGTTGGGCTACGGTCAGACTGCATTGAAAAGTTGCTTGCTGATTTTTTCCAAATCAGATTTAGACCACTTCCATATGTGGTCCTGAATCAGACCCAGATCAGATTTTTTTTCCAGCGTGACCCCAGTGTGAACAACTAAGGCAGATTTTACGTCGCTGTACAGTGTTTCCTCCTGGTTTTTTTTTAAGCAGCGACAGCAGGACTTGAAGTCTTCGTCTTAGTTCTTGGTTTGCTGTTCCAAATTTATGTTACTCAACTTTTCTTCACTGTCTTATTCCTTATAACCCACTCTCTCTTTTTCTCTCATCCTTCATGTTATGTCTGCCCATTGCACTCTGACCACTGGCTGAAAGCCAGAGCCATTAGCCTGCTGTCGGTCTGAGAGCGGATGGGGATCTATCCTGATAGCTGAAGCAAAATGAGCACCTCCACTTGGTCACAGTGCACAATACAGGAGGCCCTTTGTGGACAGAAAGTGATATGTGAGACAGTGAGTGTTTACGTGCACACACACACACATATATAGTATAGACACCATGCCACACAACAGTGCTGCAACAGTGCAGTAGCGGCCTAATTCATAGCTAATGAATATTTACCAAGAGGCTGTGCTGTGTCTGAAACTGCACTGGCTCACAGGGGGAAACTGAAGAGTCGGACCACTAGTGGCTGACGGTTCTGAATTAATGTCATAACACAAGCAGCTGCCAAAGTGAAAGGTTTGGTCTCCATGTACATGTGGTTGTGCATCAGTGCGTACTGAGGAGTCAACATATATGTCCATATATTTATGAGCGCGTCAATATGTATTTAGGATCAGGAACACACTCTCCCTTTTATCCCCGGTAGGCTCTGACAAGGTGGAGTGTGATTGAAAGCTGCTCATCCCCAAGGACTGTGAAATCAACACCGGCCATCTGTGCCGTATATGATGCTGTTTGGCTTCGGTCTACCATATCGTTTGATCATACACCAAGATTACATTATAACAAAGTAGCTTCACTAATGCAGCGCCTCACATAGCCACGCCCAGGTCACCTGCTGCAGAAATGTAATCCACTATCAGAGCGGTTGCTCATCGTGTGTCATGATCTTATATGTGAATAATGCAATTTCATTTCAGAATTATTTGCACCAGAGACACAGGCAGTTTTACAAACATTGAAAGAAACAACTCCAGTGCCTTTCTGGAAAAAGTATAGCAGCATGAAACTTTTACAGTGCATGGTTTCGGTTCTGACGCATTTAACATTAAATATGAATCGCTACGTGTACAACAGTCAGAGTTAGGGGGAAAAAAACACAGTTTGTTATTATTCATTTTTGCTCTGCAGCTCATCTGCTTAATCAAGGCTAATCAAGGTGTGGTTTGAGTCAACCTCACATTTTGATTGATGCCCAGAACATGTGTAATGTTATTTTCCCCGCTTCAAACGAGTGTACAGCGCAAAATTAAAGTGAAAAAGTTTTTTCACTTGATGTTACTGGAAATCTCCAAACAATGGCATTAAATAGTGAAATCGTGCATTTCCGTATGACCCCAGAGCTGCTTGGAAAGAGTAGGCTTCGAGGCTTTAACTCTCAGAATCAGATCAACCGTAATGAGCGACGTTTTCAAATCTGGTTTGCGAAGTTCAGCTCACACCAGAGCCCTCAGAGAAGAAGAACCTCTCGGGTTGACAAGCATACATAGAAGTCAATGCCAAAACAGCTGTCAATAGAATAATGCTTTGAATGCTAATGAGGGAAATTGCTGACAATCCATGTTCTGATTTGTCAGTGAATTTTATTCCCTGTTAGTGCACCTGGCAGCTTTCTTCAATCAATACGCCAGTAGTGATGCACCACCCCCCCCCTTCTCTGACTTCAGCATAAATGTGTCATCCCTTGTTCGCATCATAGTGAGGTGACTGTACCCTTGTCCTGCCATTTCAGCATCAGCAGCCTTATTCACATCCATCCCGCCCCCACATCGCTGTAGCTCATTGGGGCTTCAAGCCTTTGCCAATAACGCCTATTGCACTGTCAGTGTGCTGCCTAATTACAAAATAGATCTCGCTCAAATATAGTTTGTTTCAAGCAAGACATGGTCACGCAAGCATAAATGAAGGCATTCACAGTTCACTCTGATGTACTGATGGCAGA
This sequence comes from Selene dorsalis, assembly GCA_900303245.1. NCBI lineage: Eukaryota > Metazoa > Chordata > Actinopteri > Carangiformes > Carangidae > Selene > Selene dorsalis. The sequence continues at coordinate 36,388 of OMNW01011595.1, read as the reverse complement.
TGGCAGACATGGCTTGAATGCAACATATTTATGAACATTTTTATAGAGTGGATGTTCCTTCTTGCTTCAGTGACTTGTTTTCGTAGATACAGTGCAACTCGGTACTAGATGGTGCTGGTATATACCGCACTGTGTAAATGCTATGCAGCTGTCAATGTGCCAGTTCCACAAGTCAGATTTTCAGCCACAGTTAAGATTTTTGTTTCCATGCCCCATTAACAACCTATTTCACATCAAGAGATGCACACTTCTATGACTGTTCCTGGAATGGGACATCAGATATGCTCGTTCATATTCTAGGCACTCTTAAGCTGCAACGCTGCACAGCAAATCAATCCTGTTCACTGGCTATTTGGACAGCCCAACTACCACTGCACTGCACAGAGCTTTGGGAACATTGATGGTGCATTTATTCCTTCAGAGTGCGACTGTGTCAATAATGTAGGAATTGTTTCTCCTCATATCTTTGGAAAGGGTCTATGTGTGCATGTGTGATAGTGTGAATATGTTCTCAGGGTGTGTAGGTTCCACTGAGAAACTAGAAAATGGAATGACAAGCACCTACAGCATTTACAGAAAATGTATCAGAGATACCCTGGTGTTAGATAAACACACATAGCTTTTTATAGCTTATTTTTCATTTGCAGCTATTGATTCTGATGTTGAGAAATAGGCTGGAAGTCTTGTTGCAAAAACAAAAAAACAAGCATGTAATAAAAAAAACCAAAAAAAACATACACTTCAGGTCCCATTTGTTCACAGAGCAATGGGAGGCAGATCATTATTCTGATCGATGCCGATAGCCATGCATCAAGTAGTTGTGAGGATACACTGTGTTCAATGGCAGACGAGTAGAAACACGTCCAGTGACTGAGCAACCGATTTTCTGGTGTATTTACAGTTTTAGTTGGCTTATTACATTTCTGAAGTGTTTGGATTATTTACTGAATAAACAATTAAACTCTTATGTAAACAAATTCTGACTTCGCTATAGTACAATTTAAATCTAATTCTGTACAAATGACTCTTTGATAAGTGCTTTGTTAGCACTGGATTTGATACACAGCAAATTATTATTTACTAATACTAGTTTATTTGATTTGTAAAACATTTTTTTCCAAACATGGTTTTCAGAAATTAAAGGCGAACGTGAAACTCGAGGCACAATACAAATTCAATGTAACAATAAAAGGCAGTAATGTAAAATTAAAGACTTTCTGGCTCTCCTTGTGTTTCAAGTGTAGCCCGGGGAAAATTAGCTGCAGAGATGACAGGCTGCGTGGTGTGAGGTTCAAAGGTCTGAAGTGTAGCAGAACCAGAGCGAGCCGTACATTCTAAATGATCAATAAAATGATAAAATTAGTCATGACAGCATGTGAATATTCTGATTGAAATTTTGCTCCAACTATTATGCTTAATTTCTGCCGCTTTTCCTGAAGTTTTTGATTAGAGGTGCAGTTTGGAAATGAGCCATTAAAACATTAGACCTGTGGTGGGTTGAGCTGGGGGAGGGGCGCGTTATTGATTCTTCCCTCCTGCTCAGTACTTGATTAGGGGAACAGGGAGATCAGAGAGGGAAGTGGTTATGCCTCTTACCAGGGGAGGGTCCTTTAAGCGTTTCTTTTCCCTGATTCATTGTATTCAGTTCTTGTAAAATGTATTTCTTTTAACTGAAAATGACATAAAAATGGCTATAACATGGATTTTGTGATTTGTCAAATACAGAGGATAGAAAACCTGCAAATTATGGCAACTGGTGGCAACAATTCAAGTCAAACTCCACCAAATTTTCTGCATCAAAGTGTGTTCAGAGGTGATGGGTAGTGCTGTATGTGGAAAAAAGGTTGTATAAAGCCTCCTGAGACTCCAGAGGGAGCTGCACATATAGTCTGATGAACTACCGTGAGTGATGTCACTGGAGTCAGTGTCAGTCAGGGCTGAAGATTAAGTATGAAAATGACCAAAAATCTCTGTCTAGTCAGACAGGACTGTGCTTGCCAGATTTTTATGCCCTGCTCCTCATCCCTGCTTGAGGTTAGGGGATCAGTGTTGCTTCAAGCAGAGCCCACCCAGATCTCTGACTGAGAGTTAAGTTGCACTGTGGGTAATACAGCAGCCTTTGACAACCAAGATGAAACTAAGGAATACAAAAAACTAAGATATTTCCAGTTCTACTGCATCTTTTCATCTCTGTTGAGATGACTAGTGAGTGACAGGATGTTGTTGATAACTCCACCTGTTGTGATTGCATTTTGTGTCCGCAGGGACAAACTCTCGCAAGATATTAATGGGGATTTATCTGTTAAGTTTAGAGAACAGAAAGTAGCGTATCTGCCAAAGGTTTGTGTTTGTCCCAGGGGGCTTATGAAAAATTAATATCAGCTCTCGGCCTGCATTACCAGACACAAATATCCCATTACATCTCCATTTTGGCCACATATAATGGAGTGTGGATGATGGGTACCACTTCATCGAGCTCCACTTTAAGCACACTGATTTCAATTTCAATATATATATACATTTTTTTAATATCAATAATAGGTCATAAATTACTCAGCACAGGGTTGACTGTATGGTATGTAAATCACATCAGTGATAATGCACTTCAGGATATAGAAAATCTCCTACTGTGTTTTTGCATAATACAGTATGATTAATTCATTCACTGTTATTCCTGAGGCTGTATATATAACCATGACCGTGGATTCTGCCCTCCAGGAGATTTCTATAAGAAATCGAACACTCAATGTATTTTCCTCCCATCTGCCTGCACGTGACATGGTTCTTGGATTCACCCAAGTAATTCTCTTTCGAGGACTATGGTTGGATGGGATGCTATTGAGTATCCCTCCGCAGCCTCTCTGCTGTAATGACACGTATGGTATGATTGGTGGGTGTTATCAAGGGTGGGGATGTGGGCTTGGGTGAAAATGTCAAGACATTATTATCCCATGTCCCTCCACAGCGCTCGTGAGCAGCTACATCAACCTTCACCTTTTACTACAGTGTTTGGTGTTTAAACAGACATTTAGGTCCAGTGCTGCTGAGCCAATGATTCATCTGTGCATGTGGACATCCCTTTCAAACCGCCGCTCGCTGGTTCCTCATGGGTTACCACCACTGGAGCCTTGATGACTGAAGGAAGTGTGTAACCAACACCCAGTCAAAGGGCAAGACGGAGCAGCGGTGTGACCTTATTGTTCACCCATTAAAACGCCCACAAATCTTGACAGGTGTAAAAGTGCAAACCCTGGCTACAGGCTGTTTGCTGATCAGGAAGAAGGTCAGGAGGAACTTCTCCAGAGCGCACAGTGCTACTTTTCACCTGCTCAGGAGGGGAAGCACCTTGTTGCTGCTGCATCCCCCTGTGGACTGGTTTAAAGACGTGTTTCCATTGTAACCCGCCCTGAGGAGGAGGTGAAGTAAACACACAGGGAAACATTTGATTATGGCAACTTGCATGTACCTGTGCAAAGATCATTTATTTTTGTACATGCTGTTTTATTTTGGTGATTCACTGCCTCTTGATAGAGGTCATATAGCTTAGTCTTATCCATCTATGTTGAACCACTGCACCTTGCAGTCCGCAGAACCATTGAACAGAATCGACTTATTCACGTCAGTAGTCAGTTTTCTCGCTTTCATTTGTTGAATTAACGCAGCTGTGGAGTTTTCACAGCCGTAAAGGTAGAAAGAGCGTCTTCCTCTTCACGCCTGGTCAGAGGAAGGAACCAAAAAAAAAAAAAAAAACCTTCTGACTACGAGTGTGTGCGCGCTGGAGAAAGGGACGAGACTTCGGCTGCACCTCAATCTGCTCTGCATCTTTCCACCGGACCGCAGTGGATACAGCCCGACTGTACAGGACTATACCTCCACAGCCTTCTCTACAACACCACAAGATGTGAGGGAGCTCTCTTCTTCTTCTTCTTCTTCTTCTACTTATCCTTTTTTCTCGTATTGCTGGACTGAGCGTGTTTCGTTTGGAGGAGCACACAGCACAAAGCGAATCCACTGCCTTTTTCTCCTTTTCTCTTTGCGCTCTTCCCCTCAGTGGGAAGTAGGATGCAGGATACGCAGCATCACCACCGCCGCTGTCGTTAGAAGAACCTAAGAAACCTAATTGATAGACCCCTCCAGTCCAGCCGGCCCTATCACATCTGAAGGAAGATAAAGAGGATAAATAAAATAATAATAATAACAATAAAAACCTCCGCCGGTGCTTCTCTTCGGGGGGAGAAAGTGAGGAGGGATATTTCTCCAACTATTTTGGATGTGGATGTGTTTTTTTACTGTTATTATAATTCACCGGGCGCGCTGATACCCCACAGATCAGCGGACTGCTGTTGATCTTATTGGATACCCGTCTTT
>OMNW01011595.1:0-32000 GCA_900303245.1 Selene dorsalis | reverse complement strand
GTTTTTTTTTTTTTTTTTTTTTTTTTTTTTTTAAATCATCATTATTATTACTACTATCTGCCCTGAGAGGGTGTCGGTGGTGGAGGGAGGCACGGAGCGACATCCACAGAACTATACAGAGAGGAAACTGAGTTACATTGCAATAGCCTGACGCCTTTTCCTTTCAAAAACGACGTATTTCTGCGGGCAGCGGACACACACACACACACACACACACACACAACCTGTGCCAAACTCACAGAGAATTAATTTTAAACGTGGACAAGGCGCAGCACAGACACCCAGGTAAGACAATTTTTTGAAAGTGGGGCAATACACTGCACACACACACTGAATATATAAACACTAAGCTGCACAAGTGACTCCCTCTGTTATAACATCAGGCTGTTGGTGCAGAAGTCGATCAGAAAATCCTCACGGGCTCTGATAAAAGCGGTGTTTGAACCTGCCTGGGACCAGTTGCTCAGTAATATTTCCCTGTGGGTGGATGTGTCAGTTTGTTGGTAAACTCTTGCTGTAGCCTAATTGTTGCATGCTGGGCTGATGTGAAACTGTCCTCGTGCAGCAGCGACGACTCACAGAGTCTCAATAAGGACTTAATTGGTAGGAGGCAGAGGCCGAGGACGTCTCAGCCGTGACGGATGACAGAGGGCAGCCACCGATCAACTATTCACTTTAGGAGTGATACGGATCAAGTGTGAATTCATTAAGGGGATGATCGATTGCTTTCTTGGTTAAGTGTCGATTTTGCAGTCGTTACAGACTCTGAGTTTAGAGTTTTACTTGTTGGATTTTTCCATTTAAAAGAAAGAAAGGAGGAATGATTGAACGTGATGTTGTAATGAGATTGAGAGGGAGGAAAAGGGAGAGAGAGAAAGAGAGGATGGAGAATCGTGAGCTCATTTTTGGCACCACCTTGTGGTTCAGTTTAGTGTGTTTTTTTTTGGCTCCAGTCGGCATCCACAGGTTTTTTTTTTGCTGGTATATGTATTTATAGCATGTTTCTCGAATCACATAGTCTACTTGTTTATCGTCACAGATAATAAAGGTGATGTGCACTGGTGCAGTGATAAACGTAGATGGCGGTTGATTTTGACCCCAGGCAGTGAACACAACCACAGACGGCAGCTTTATTTTCACCAAATGCCTCTGTCCGTTAAACAGAAGCCTATATGCAAATAAGACTTTAAAAATGTGAATGTGTGATGTGTGAGGGTTTGGCTCTTTGTCTCCATGTTCCCACAAATGAATGTCATATGTATTATATAACATAAAATAGCGTATATCTGACAAAATCCTTTTTTTTCTGCTTGCACTTTGCACATTTCCATTTGTTTTAACTTAATAGATACTGAGAACTTTATTGGCAGTTGTATAGTGACCACCTGTTTATTGCTATTGGTGCCAGGTGAAGCTAGCATTTCTGCAAGCTCAAGTGCTTTCTTTTGATCCCAAAATGAATAAATGCTGCATCCATAAACACAAACTGCTTTGCTAGCCGTGTCTCTTTATAAGTCAGATACTCGCTCCACATCATCGGTTTCATGTTTTAAGTTTATCTGCAGCTTGGCAGTTCAGGTTCACACAGTGTTTGATGCCAAGTTGTACAGCTGATGCCTCAGAGGAACACTTAAAGTCTGTCAGCTCAGTAATTGGGAATGATGATAATGTTTGGATATATGCAATTATCAACTTGGCTCATATCAACAATTTACTGTCCTGCATATATGCAGTTTTGTGCCAAACCAGAGAGTTCTGAAAGGCATTGTGTGTGTGTGTGTGTGCGTGTGTGTGCGTGCGTGGGGGTCGGGGTGGGGGTGTTAATTTAGTAACATTTGACAAATTTTTACACAAATTACAGGTTTGTACTATAAAATTGTTAAGAGTATATAAGAAATGGGTCATAATAACTGAGATAACACTTCCAAGACAGCTGGACAAACTCCATCCAATCAGAGTCAGAAGAACTTTATGAATCTCAAGAAAACTGTTGCCAGAGATTGCTTTAAATTGCTATATAAAAGACAAGAGACTACTTCAGACAATAAAAGACTAAAGTATACGCATAAAAAAGTAAGAAAATAAAACCCAGTGTAATGATAATGATGAAGACTATAAGATATGTGGGTTTTTTTAATATTTAAACTAACTGCTGTTACTAAACTCAAACTGGAAAATTTATACTGCACATACAAGAGTCAACAGCAGCCTATCATAGGATTCAATTACTGAGGCTAATAATATAAAGTACGTACATATGCTGTTTAACTCACACTATCATACTGATTACTTAAAACATTTCCGAGGCACTGTGAACAAATAACCAAAGTCTTTATGCTGCTGTCAGTTTAGCGACAACGCGGCAGTGGATCAACGGCTGCATCCTTCGGGGGATGCATTTGAAGGCCGATTACGTCGCAACAAGGCCTGTCTTAATTTGAAGGCTCCTCCTGACACGGCCGACAAATCCAGCCTTGTCTTGCCTGTTCTAGGAGGACACATCGCACCTATCCTTTGTGGCCTCCCGTATCCCAAGATTCTTCGCACAGCATTATTATTAGCCACTTAGCATGCTAGCTGTCAGAATGCTGAGGCAGCTTCGTGCTGTAGCCTGTATAGGCCCACCTTGCGGCAGGCTTGGAGGTGTGGTCGCCCACTGAGCAGGCGAGGAGGAGCTGATTAGCCGTTGGAAGTGTAAGAAAGCCACCACTTTTCAAATGTTTAACGTTAGGATGGTGTTTGCGTGCAGACGCATTCAGGAAATGCTCAGAAGTCTAGACTGTCCCATTTAGCAATGATTGATTCGACCATTGGAAGTGCCTTTGAAGCTGTTGCCGATTTACTGTGTTCCACAACATCAGTAGAAAATCTGTAAGCGAAAGTAAATATTGTAGGATATTTCATAATGTTCTAATGTATTTTGGTGTTTAAAATGCATTTTCATCGATGTTTTAACATTGACGGTGTGGTTCTGTACGGGTGCAGATTGTTGTGTGATGTTGTGTGAGACAACCAAATCTCAGAGAAGTCAGGGTAGATTTTTTTTCTCTGACTTCGCCTAGTGGGAGCTCCGACTTGAGGTGGCGTTCGGTTGCACTTCTTCAAGTAGGAGGTCGGAAAGATCCGAGTTCCGACTTGTCTCGAACACAGCATTAGGTATTCTGGCTAGTTTTATTTTTCTGCGTCACGTGCTACAGACCGAAGGTTCTGCTTTTGCATTTTTTCCCTTATGTCCATTTTTTGCAACCTGGACCTTATTTCTAGCATAAAATATGTTCATTTACACACCTATACAATTTTGGTGTCACTTGGAGTCCTTCAGACGATATTCATTCACGATCCACGTATATCCATATAATGCGAGTGATGGGGCATCGTCAATGCAGCCTCTAAATAAAAAAAAGAGAGGATGGAGCATCCGTTCAGCCCAGGTTGACCCAGCCTACCTTGACATCAAGATGCCACAGGCAGGGTTAGCTCAAGTTCAAGACCAGCAGCGGACCTGCAAGACAGAGGCTTAGTTAACAGGAATGGCCCACAGGTAAAATCTCTGTTACACAAATCCTGGTTTTCTACTTTTAGTGGCACTAGTAAAGCCTTATGGATCTGTTTTTTTTGCTCCACTTGAGGGAGATGCAAATCTGGGTATCAGTAAGGCAACACATTTTCCTTCTTAGATGTATAGTTTCTGCATATATTTACAGCTAGCTGTCACAGGCCAGATTTGACCCACAGGCTGCTATCTGCCAACTTAACACATTATACTTAACACAGATACCAGCTATTCAAAAAACCACACATGCAAAATCAAAGTAAAAAACAACAAAAACATGTCCCTTGTTGATTTATTTGCATCTGAACATCCCTAATTGAGGATGTATAGACTTTATGATGATGATATGTATGATGAAGTGCCATCTATTATTATTTGTTAAAGGCTGTATGAATGCTAGCGAAACAAATTATGATTGAGGGAAAATAAAAAAAGGAAGTGCAAACACCTAATTTTCAGCAACAGAAACATGGTATTTATTCAAGTCCTCATTGTTGTCTATCAGAGAAACACACATCTGAACCACAGTTCTGTGAGAAATGACAATGATCTGAGTGAAAGGTTCGAGGGATGAGGCAAATATGATATTTGATGAGAGATTTTTAATTTTCTCTGTGTTGTCTCAGTATGTTTCCATCCCTGCGGCATTTCACTCGTAGGTCACTGAGAGTCAATACGAACAGTGTTTTAATCTGTTACACTGCCTTCCTCAGCTGGCACCTTTAAATGCCTGCTTTAGCAAGCAATGCAGCCAATGTTTTTTGTTTTTTTTCCCCTGCCTTCAGTGATGCATCCATTATTACCTTGACTAAGCCACATATATCTCAATTGCACAAAATAATTAAGTCATTTCAGTCAGGTGCACTGGACTAATTATGGCAATTTGGAAAAGTCAGTTTGCCACATCCTGAACAAGCTATGACAATTATGAGCTCTGTTAAACATAAGCACATGTTAAACACAATGAGGCAGCAGTATGTGTCCTGTGCATTTAGATGACTAAAAATACAGAGACAAAATCAGGGCTATCTTTTAATAAGTCATTGCTTCAGAATACAGATTTTTTTTTCGTTTGATACCGGTTTTGTGCAAAGTATATCAACCCAGACAGTTTATGTTTCATTGTTATTTTACCATGACAGCATTGGCTTCATTTTACTAGTGTAAATGAAATGGAATTTAGCCGCGTTTTTGAATGAATAGCAAATGAAGCTTTGGTGTTACATTTAGTTCAATTATAGGCGTGTTACATGAGTGAATACACGGCCCTGCTCAGGGATTGTGTGACATTGCTTTCTGAGGTCTTGGCTGATCGTGTTGGAGGTTAATTATCATTAGCCGCTCTCTGCCTCACTGTGAGGGACAGAGCGACACTAGTCCTTAACGAAGTCTCTTTTTCTGTGAGTGCTGTCATGTTCTGCATCTGTCCTCCTCCATGTAACCAGCAGCCACACGCAGCATGCTCACACACAGCATACAGTAAATATGGATTTTTTTTAATTTAATTTAATTTTTTTCCAAAAAGCCGTGGCTATTTTTTTGTGTGTATGTGTGCTGAGTAGGCGTCCTGTTTTCATCCTTGGTTGCATAGGTCACATTTAGCATATTCATTGTGCTAATATAGCTGGTAGAGGCATTTGCTCAAGGTTACACTAACAATGTCCTTTACATGATAAACACAGCATCCTAATGGCACTCAGGTATCCTCTACCTCCGTGATTTCCACTTGTGCGATACATTTCCTGACAGTCTTCAAGGTTGAGTGTATAGGGCACCTCCTTGGAGGGCTGCAGTAAAGCAGTGGCACATGTAGCACCACAAATGTTTACCGAAGTGGAAAAATGGTCACTTACTTATCTTTATCTTTATCTGTGGATACATTTTTCAACCATTCTTCCCTTATTCCCCCTTCCATCCTTGCTAATTTAATGTGTCCATACTAGAATGATAATGAGATTGAATAGCCATTTAATTTTTTATTAAGCCTGACGGAGTATTCATGTTAGCTGATTTCTGTTTGAGGGAATGTGTATTTAGTTGTCTCCTCACCTCACTCTCAGTTGACACAGAGACTGTAGTAGTGGTTTTTTGAAACATTGAACTTCAACATTTAACAACAACCTATGCCAATGTAAACAGTGTCAAGGTTAAGTTAAATTATAAAGGGACAGTTGGGGTAATCTGACAGGAGGTTGTATGAAGTAGGCAGTCATGAATAGTCAATTAGGATCAGCGTGCTTCCAGTCAGGAGAAGTGGTCAGGAGCACCGGCTTACCAGCAGACTGATGTGGGCTGTCTGCCTTGATTGGATTTTGGTGGTCAGAGGTTAAAGCATGACCTCAGAAGACATGATTTTGGCCTTGTGAATGCAACATCTCGGGAACTCCTCAAGGGAATTTCTTCAGATTTTTCACAAACATTCACTCGAGATTGGCGACTTAGATTTTTGGTCAGCATAGACTTAAGATGGAGGTTGTTACTTCACGTTTTTGTGAATGTGGTAAATCAGGAACATAGTATGTTAGTGTTGTATTGATAAATTGGTCTCTGTACTGGAGAAATGAAGAAAACAGATTTCATCTTTGCTATTGCAACGTAAGTCGTCTCTCACATTTTAGCTCACCTATCCTGTTCTGATTGAGCATGCAATGCTCAAAAGGGAGGCCAGTCTTTTCATGTAACCTCTTTCCCATAGGTTGTTGAACAAAGTCATCGAAACAAACGAATCGTGCATCTAAAGTTGACCTGAATGCTTAGTTTCACAGTTGACCGTGATGTTTAGTTGTTCCTGAAAGCCTTCCAAACATGAACCTCAGAGGCTTCCATTACTTTGTAGTTGTTGGCTGTTGTAGCTTGCCTACCTGTAGGGTAAGATCATGGCATTGTGTCTGCACAGCAAGCTTTCCCACTATGTTGCTTATTTTTAAACCCAACTTCAGACCATCAGATCCACTTTCCTCTGTGGAACATATTGTAAGAGATGATATTTCTCACTGCCTCTGGCATTTTGTGTGCACAGTATTTTGACTCAGATGAATGAGGTGATATTACTTTGTCTTCCAGGCTCCCATAGGTCAGCATTGATGTAGTTATCATAAAACACAGTCCAGAAAGTCAAAATTGACTCAGGTTGAGCCGCATTGATTCACATTCAGTCAAACCGATACACATGAAGTCAAAACTAAATCAGGTTCACCTTGGCAGTAACAATGGCAGCTGTGCTGCAAAAATAAAATGAGAGAAATCTTCCTTCCCAGACGCTGTAGGGCAGTCCAGTTTTGTAAATGCCTTACAGGGATCAGTGTGACTTCATACAGTGTTACATACTGCAAGCAAGTTGTGCTGTCTTTTGCTGTGGTAACTGGACTTTTGAAAAACGCTAGAAAGAGTAATGAAGCTTTTTTATTACTCTGTCTCACAGCGTGACATCAATTCAATGCGTAATCCTAACTGCAACAGCCCTGGGTTTGTGCCAAACCATCCTCTCTCTCTTTTGTCTATGCTTTTAACTTCAAAAGTCACAATTATGCATTGACCAATAAGTCCCAACCAGGTATGTCATTTTTTAGTGACTGCTTGAAATACTTCCATAGTATTTTAGGACTGAATTTGTACAGCATTTGTTCATTTGCAAGTGTTTGTGTATTTTTTACAGCACAGGCGGTGTCAAATTGATGAACATGTTTTCTGAGTTTGCCACACATTTGTGTATTACAGCATTTTATTTTGTTTTTCAAGTGTTGTGATTTATTTTTGGCAGCAGGTGCTGTCAAATTGATAAAAGTATTTTCTGAGTTTGCTGCATGTTTGTGTATTTACAAGGGTTTTCATAGGTTGCCGTGTATTGAGCTCTCAGGGCCACCGTACCTTAGTTTAACACCAAACACAAGTTAATGTTGGCGTTCCTTCACAACACTGGAGGCAACTCTTGAGTAAGTGAGTAAAGAAAAGTTTGAATATGAACATACAATGTTTCTTCTAGGCTAATGAGTAAACAGACATTGGTGTAAATGTTAAAGGGGTGTTTCCACTGTAGGAACTTTGGAGTAATTTTACGGGGCCGGGTTCGTTAGTGCATGTCTCCATAGCAGGAACCACCCTTGAAGGACCATCTGCTGGAACTTTTATGGGGGCTAAATGAATCCCTGCCTCGGGGTAGGGACTCTGAGCGGCCCCGAAAAACCTCCGGGTGGGGCTTCAGATTTACTCTGAGCAGGATGTGACGCCAAGAGAAAGCCCCAAATATGTGGCATTTTTAAAACCCAACATTATTAGAAAGCGTCTACACTGCCAGCAAACAAACAACAACAGCAGTAAAAGAAAAACTGCCACACATCGATTGTGCGAAAATCGAAACTGTTGCACGATGTTTACGCCACACAATGCTTAACTGTTGCACATTACGTCACCTCAAGAGTCTGGTGGGTCTTATAGCAGGTCGTACTCGGCAGTGGAGACACAGAGGCTGAGCGGGCAGAGTGAGAGGACGTTCCTGTAAAGTTCCTGCTTCCTACATTTTACCAGGAACTTCCTTAGGGGAAACCTGGCTTTAGTTATATGTGATGATAGCAAAAAGTTACGTATGGCTCCTTTAACTACAGGTTTATTATTTAGATTGTAGTTTATAGTGATGTTAAACTGGACAACATTGTATTTAGGGCCTCTAATGTTTTGCTAGCACTATTTACAACCACAAAGAGAAAGAATATTAGACACATACTTCGCAATACTATTGTACAGTCCAACACTATCACTAACTACAAACTACTAAACAAAAATGGCTACTGGAAACCTTGTAAAGATAGAATTTATAGCAGAGCTATTAAATTGTATAGGTGCTGAAGAAGTGCATTTTTTTGAATCAATATTTTAAGCACATATTTAAATGAAGGTTTCAAATATATTGTCTTACCCAATGGAAAGACTGCTAGAACTTCAGAGGTTGGAGTAAGTAAAAGCTACAAGTTCAGTCAAGAGGGGAAAACGTTTAAGATGTTGGAGGCAAAAGAGCATTCTGCTCCTATTTTGAATAAATGCTAGGCTGAGCAAACATGATATTACTTCTGCAAGGGCCATTTGCAATGTGCTGACAAGAAAAGTGAAGTGAAGATTCATGGTCTCATTGCGTTCTTGATCAATTGATGGATTGGACATGGGAGCCCTAGTCCCCAAAGTTGTGAAGGTTAACCAGCCTCCATGCATCCATCCTTTAGCCTCTGAAGCATACACACAGCAAGCAGTGACACTGCATGGCGAGGACATGACATCTACCTGGATGCTGGTACGCTTCAGGAAGTATTCGCACAGGACATTTGACAACCTAAAAGTACACAGAAATAGAAAGACAAATCCTCTTTCAGAAACACTTAAGCACTTTTCAAAACTGAGGGAGAGAGAGTGACTGTAGGAGATCCGTTCTTAAAACACTGATCCCTGAAGGTAAGAGCTGAACTACTTGCACGGAAGTAGTAGTATATGCAAAGATTGTCTGATTTTGTCATGGAACTTCTGCCCAGCACAGCACAGCACAGCACAGCACAGCACAGCACAGCACAGCACAGCACAGCACAGCACAGCACAGCACAGCACAGCACAGCACAGCACAGCACAGCACCACACAGCACCAGGTCATGGCCTGGTCGTCGAGAATCAGTGACCCACAGTATGTGCGTGATTCCTCTTGGGCTTGTTTCTTCCCTCATTTTTCTCATGACAGTATGTGTGCCCTGTGTATGTGTGCACAGTGTGCCGTTGGGAGTGGTTCATCTCACTGTCTAAGATGATACATCTCCGGTGCACAACATGTCAACTGTTTAGACAGTGATAAACGAGAAGGAGAATATGTGCAAGGCAGGGTGCCATAGATAAAGCACCTGCTGGGATTCTGACCTACCTGTGGTCAAGAGAAAAGAGAAAACCTAGATGGACACACCACGGATATATGAATTCATTATCTTCATGAATAGACAAGTAATACCAGAGACACTCTGTCTCTGTCAGTATAAAGATCCTTAAGCTGATTTTTCTTCATTGTGGGGCGGATATTATTACTTTAACTCAAAATTTAGATTTAAGAGTCTAGTTTTCATGTTGGAAGAGTCTGAATTTTAATTAGGCTATAGGGCTCAGTGTCTTAACAAGTTAAATGAGATAAAAGAATGATTCGATGACCACATTTCATGAGGCATAATTAATGACTACTGTCGGCAGCAAATTCAGTCAGTTGCAGTTAGAAAAATGTTAATTTCTCGAGTTGGCTAAACTACAAATTGGCTGTCTAGTTGGTGTGCTATCAGCATGTCTACTTATGCTTAGGCAAAGATCATTTTGTCAAGAGAGAAACACCTCTCTCCCTCATTCTGATGAGTGTAAAGCTAACGTGATACCGCACTAAATCTCACCTCACAACTTTTTAAAAGAAAATTCACCAGCTTTGCCAGAATGCAGACAGCCAGTGAAGGCCTGGGGCTACTGTAGGAAATAACTGCATGTTAAATTGCAACATTGGCCAGAAAAATCACACTTACAAATTTGTAGTAACATTACATACTTGAAATGTTTAATAAAGGACATTGTCCGAAGTTTAAGTGAAAGGAAGAGTTTATTTTCATGCACCTCATATAGTGGCACGCAATTTACAAATGAGAGTGCTTATTGATCGTTTTCTACAGAGACTGAAGCTGGTGTCTAAGTCAGAGAGCTGGAAGCCATTCATTCATACAGTTTCACAAGGCCCTTCAGGTCAGTGTATATTAGGGTATATTTTGGACGATGGCCTATATAATGGACTCTGAAATGGCCTGCATCTCAGTCTCAACCATAAGCAAGGGAGAGATGACACAGATAAATGGTCTCCTTGCTGTAGCCTCACCCTCATTATTATGCTGCAAGGGAGGTTAGATATTCCCCACTGCAAATCAATACCACATTAAAGTTGTAAACTAATAAAGGATATGCAAGTAGACTGGGCAGCTCTTGCTCACTTTCTGAGGTAATCATCCATGATTATCCTCTAATTTCACAGACGGCTTGAACTGCCAGGCATTTCTTTTTGAAATGAATACAGTGAATGACGATGCTCTGTTTTGTTCTGTGATATTACACCGTCTCACAGGAAGCTCAGTTTTGTCCACACTGTTATACGGCTTAAGGATGGGTAATTTAGTTTGCAAAGAGAGGGACTTTCCATAGCTTTTACCCAGTGTTATACTGGCTGCACAATACTTGTTGCCATAGCAGCCGGTCCCTACCTACCACTTTGTGTCATTCTGGTGATGAGCTTTAAAATGTATGTTAATGTAGGAAGCCATCGATGCAGGAGCACAGTGCAATTAGGCCTTTCCATGTTGTCACACTGTGGTCATTGTTTAGTTATATTAGGAAATGGTGTTAAAGGGAGGAAAGAGACATGAGACATGATATCTCAAAATCAAATGACATCTTCTACTACATCGTTAGATGATCCAATTTCATTGTCCTTTGTAACACATTATTTTCCTTCCACCATCATTATGTCAGGGGCAGGATGTTTCTCAGCGTGTAGAGCTATGAATTAATTCAGATAGAAATAGGCAGCTTTTTAGAAACTCCAGTGGCTTCAAGACAAACTACAGTAACTCAGGCAGCAGTATGGGCTGTGTATGATCAGCCACTGTGAAATCAGACAATTTCTTAAGAACCTGCAGGAAGTCTCAGCATGCTGATATTTCCATTCCTGATTTAACATCCACAAACAACACGTATTGCAGAAATGCTAGGTAAACAGTTTTTGGACATGTTTTGCAGCATATCTAGTAAAAAAAATTCAATCCACTGATCTTTCAGTCCCAGTAGCCAGAAAGTCATAAAAATCTTAAGATTGTGGCAAATCAAAGGGAAAAGCTGAATAAACAAGTGAAGCATAATAAATGCAGATGCTTCCATACAGGGCACAAGGTGTACTGAGTAGTCTGATGAGTAGGATGATGGTGTGAATGATTGTTGAGACAGCCTTGGCAGCCACAACCCAATCAAACACCTGAGGGGGAGTTGAGAGTAATGGTAGAGAGTGTGCCCAAACAACCATAATTAAAACTAAATGAAGGAGGGAATTTTGATTTTTTTTTTTTTTTTTTTTTTTTTTGTGGACAAATTGTGTTCATCCTTTCAGTAGAGGTTCCAAGACGTGAGGACACTAAAACAAGAGGCTGTGTGAAGGATGCTGGTGATCTAAGGCCTCACTCAAGTACTTGATTTGGATCCATGTGTGCTAACTTGAACGGACTGATGACGAAGTTCATTTAGCTAAATCTCAGGCATCCTTCTCCAGGTCTTAGCTCTGAAGACTATCATATTAATCTATCTCTATTTGACTACTTCTCCCATTAGTGCGTGCAGAAAATGAACATTGTTACGATTGATCCTGGTACATCGCTCCTAAAGCCCCCCATCTTGTGAAGCAGCCCTGCTTGCCTTCCCAGTTCCCCCTTGCTGGCCTGTATGCCTGCCAGCTCGACTGGCAGCCTTGCACTTCACTTTGATTTGTGAATGTGAATTTTATCAGACATCAATATTCTCTTTTGAATCATATCCAAATGGGCATTTTATGGTGCTGCGGGCAAGAAATGAGCTCTCTGCTCAATATTGTGCCTTCCCCAGTATTGCCAGACCAACTCTTATTCCCTTGCCAGTTCCTTAGGATGAAAATTAGTGCACGGCTTGCCTTCACTTAGCCATGACGAGACCGTCTGTGTGTAGCAGACTTCATGTTTCTATGGACTATGGTTTTTAAGTGCAACTTTGTTGCCTTAGACCAGGATCCTCTCCAGTTATTGTTTTGGAAGCAGTTCACAATTCACAAATCATTCTTACTGAGGGAGACTTAAAAAATTTAGTTCATCAGCCCCCAGAGTTTAATCCATAGCTGTAATATTTCACAAATGTTTAAACGTGGTGGTCGTAAGTCGTCTTAATTATTTCCCAGTACCCTTTTTACTCATGGCATTCTACTCTGCATGCTCATTCCTTTCCATGCTCCCTTTTTCTGTCTGCTTTCACTTCTTTATTCTGAGTAGCCATAGGAACCATCCAGCATCCATCCATTCCTACTCCAGGACCTGTAGTCCCACTCGTCTCTCTTGAGAAATACACACTATGCTTTCCAAGCCCTAGATTTATCTGCTTGCATGGTAGAGTCAACTGAACCTAGGTTTTTCCTCTCTGTACCCTGCTACTTTCACTTATTGCTTTTCTTCTTCTTGCTTCCCCTCCTCTGTCCCATCTATCTCTCTTAACGGGGCATTTGACTTTCAGTGGTTTGGCCTAGACTGCTAGAGATGTTGCCACTGACTCTTTCTCCTTGTCATCCCTGGCAGAGCTGTCTCCCTCCCCATAGTCCTCATCAGCATACACCTGTTGCTCTATGAGACCCCACTCTTTCTGCTGAGACCCCTTAATGTACAGCATACGCTATGTGGCTTCCCAGTCATTCTAATTGGCTAGTGGGGGTCGTGAGTCAATGCACATCTGCACTCAGAGCTTGATTGACATGCAGCAGCAGGGACTAGTCATATCCCAGGTGCAGAGGCAGTATGTCCTGGCCACTTTTTAATCATGTTCTCTAGGCTGGGGCTGATAAGAGATGTAAGGGTGATTATGGTTCAAGGAGGACGTCCTTGTGCGGGGGCCTTGGGATTATGACTCTTCACTGTGTTCTGACTGGGGGAATGAATACATCAGTATTCAGATGGCAGCCTCCTTAGGGGTTAGAGAGTTACTGAAGAGATTTGGAACAGAGAAGAGATACTCACTTCGTCAGGGAACTTGAATCAAACGCCCTAGGATTGTGTGTAATCTGTGAACTCATTCCATTCTGATGAGCACAGCAGATGACAGTATGGGTGTTAATAGCATTTTAGATGTGATAAGCTCAGTTGACCTCAAAACTCTGTTCTCACTTCATTTTCAATATATGAATAGCACAGATATGAATCCAGGCAAAGCTCCTGGGTAAAAGGTGTGAAGAGAAGTCACTTTGTGCCCTTCTATGATAGTGTCTGTCAGATTTCCAGAAAATTTGTTCTAAATCGGATCCAAAGGACCAAAAAAATCCCAGAGACACTTTTGCATATAAAGCCATGCACTGGGTGGAAATGCAGAACTAGGGGTCAGTCATCTTGATGTTCAAAGAGTACATACAAGAGGACCTTGGCTTTTAAAGATTCCACAAACTGCTGTACTTGAAAACCTACATTGCACAGACCACGTCACAGTTTGAAAACACAACAAACGGCCATGTTGCTGTCTTCCTGTCAAAGTGTTCACATTACAGACCTCTGACATTCTAAGCTGGACCGATGCATCGGCTTAGGTCACCTCAGGGGGCCAGTTGCTCATGAACCCTCTGCAAAGACTACAGCTGACAGCCAGCTAACCACAGACACGCACTAATGTTCTTTGTCATTTGTGACAGCAAATAAACAGATAGTTGTCACTGGTATTTGTACTGGATGTGAAGAGACAAACAAAACAAACTAGCCGGCCATTATCATGCCACTGTGACTCAGATAGCTAGTTTGCTTATATGCTTGGAATTTAAATGAGAATTGTTTATGCTGTGTTGTTGGTCTGTATTTGTTTTGTTCGTGGAAGGAGAATGGAGGACGCAAGTGTGAAAATTAAGGAAAGGTTAAAAAAAAAAAAAAAAGTTGAAATCACTGATTCACTAGGCTGAAGAGTCAATCAAGAGCTGGTCAGCCACACTTGGCTTAATGGTGCCCAGTGGCTGACTGGCCTGTTTATTTATGAGTGTAATCTGCTTGTTCTCTGTTTTTCGATAAATATGTTACATGGGAGGTTATATTGCCTCTGCAGATTGCACTAGATTTCATTACCATGCATACATTTGCTAGTTGAAGAATATTTTATATAGTGTATAGTGACACATCACTATGCATAAAGTGGTTTTATGTAGAATCAGCAAGGTCTGCCTTTGAATATCTGACTGATTTATGTACTGGAGAATTAGACGTTGCATACTCTTGGGATTGCTTATGTTTCAGTGATGGGGAGAGGCAGCAGTTTCTCCAGCTGATGTGACTGTCATCGGTGTTCAGTTCATAACAAGATAAAACAAAGGAGTGGAAGCCAGTAGGAGTGTAGATGTCATTATCTCAACAGACCTTAAACCCTTCTTTCCTGCCACACAATGACAAAGGGGGTGTGCTTTTATTGCGATTTGTAATCCGTGCCTAGATGTATGAACAAGACATTAGGAAATACGCTGGAGACAATCTACTAAAGAGCTCGCAGCTACATACAGCCGTGAATGCACGTCCATTCATTTTTTTTAAACTGCCCTTTCTGCCCTACCTGTCTGGATTGGCCCTCTATTACATGCATGTCTTTCATAGTCAGAAACACGGAGTCTACAGAACAGTTTGGTTATAATTACCTGTATGCTGATCACAGTATGTAACCTGCAAGGCAAGGAGACTGGAAAATTGGAGTCCCTGCTGCCTGAAGCTTCCCATTTAGCCCACAGTATGCATACCCGGTCCACACCTCCATCCCCATACCCTTACAGACACATACACACACACACGCTTTCCTCTTCTGCTCCACCAGATGCCTCATCATTGCAGATCCATCTTTTCTGGCATGTTACTCATGAATGCATGGATCGTTTTTCTCCATAACCTACACAAAGTCATCACTGTTACATTAAGAATAGGGTAGGTTTGCAAGACAAGATTCTGCACTGTATTCTTGGCAGCTCATCTGTTCATTGGTAACTCATTCTTTTTCAAACACTACAGTTTTACAGTATTTACAGCCTTTAGAATGACACCATGAATTGAAAGGTGTAGATGAGTAAATCAACTTAATGGTCAACATAGACTGCTAAAGAAAGTAATTGATTCTCACTGGCAATCCAGGGTGATTTATTACAGTAGTTCATTTTGAGATGATATGTGTTGGAGGTTTGAGTAAGACGTGCCTGCAGGACTTCATTAAATACTTTCTTTATGTAAGACCCTTTTATTTCATGGCTGAAGCTTTTGCTTGTTGGATTGGGTGGATTGAGAGCCAACAAGAAACATGTGGAATACGTTTTTAATAAATTTAACACATTTCTTTCCTAAGTTGCTATTATGCAGATGTGTATTGTGTGCTCATTGTGATTCACTTTACAGCTGCGTGTTGTGTCTAATGATTGCTGGTGTCTTTTACAGCACAGTCTATATCAAGCTGTTGTATACATTACAATTTCATAATGATGTAAAGAGGAAAGATGTTGTAAATTCATGTAAGAAGAAAATACCTTAATCAATATCAGGTCATAATGTGGCTCCATTAGGAGTTGGACAGCTGCTGTCTGATGCCTGATTTTTAGGTTAGAGTGAGTGTAGGGGAGAGATAGTGGAAAAAAACACTGGCAAATTATCACACCATCCTTATCAGCCTTTATCTTGTCTCACACTCCAAATGTCACTGTGTTTTATACCTAGTAGACCACCTTGTACCCTCATTTTAATTGTCTTTTGAATGTTCAGTTCTTGTCCTGGCCCAGCATCAGAACTCCCAGCCTTGTCCTCTTTTAGCTACTGCACAACCTGCACTATGTGGAGATGGCTAAAAGAAAACATTGTTCACTGACTATTTCTCATTTTAATTAGATCATGTTAAAAATCGTGTTAAGTTGTCTCCTTTAGTTTTTATTCTTCCAATGTTTTTTTTTTTTTTTTTAGTTTTCAGTGCATCATGAGAAGTACACCCACACATGACCGCTGGTCATGCAGAATTTTCAAACCATTTCCACACTGAGTGAATTTGTCCGGAGTTTGGTCACCTCTGTTCTCCTTTCACACTTAATTACTGAGCTATATTCATATAATGTTTTCCCTTTACCACCATATGGTGTTGGTGAGGTTTGCAGGGAAAATAGAAAGTAGTGTACAGCTGCGTGGGACCACCTGAGAAGGTCCCAAGGGAGCTAAACTACTTACAAAGGCCACCTAGTTAAATTAATCTTTGCTTATTTACCAGCGAGGTATTTGATCTCTTTTGTTTTTTCCAAATTCAATGCAAATATGATAATAATTACTTTAAACCTAGAAAACTAGACCCTGATTGATGAATCAGCTGACTAATATTATAGGGATCATGTGTTTTGTTTTGTTTTTTGTCCCAATACTGATCCAAGTTTTTTTGGGTTTTTTTTGCTAATATTTACATAGATACACAGTGAATCAACACACACAATGTTTGGGGGTAAACCCCTACCATATTTGTTCGAAGAGTCACATTCAGTCTTAGCTCTCCCTCCCTTCCCCACCTTCCCCGTCTCTCTTCATTTTCCCTCTGCAGTAAGACGTTTGTAAAAAGTGGGCTAATGCGGACTGGCAAGTGCAGGATTACATCTTGTTTTAGCTTGATTACATGGCTGTTTAGAGAGATGCGACTTG
This sequence comes from Selene dorsalis, assembly GCA_900303245.1. Taxonomy (NCBI): domain Eukaryota; kingdom Metazoa; phylum Chordata; class Actinopteri; order Carangiformes; family Carangidae; genus Selene; species Selene dorsalis. The sequence goes on along the minus strand of OMNW01011595.1, from coordinate 15,002 downwards.
CTGCTGTTCCTGATGGACAGGTTTTACCACTCCTCTCACAGCATGGGCCCGCTTTATTCACTTCTGCTTCGAGCAACACTCAGGTTTGACGCCTGCCTTGTGCACGAGTTAGGCTACATCTGTTTCTATGCTGTCTTTATCTCCCGCAGAAATCACCTGCACCTCGCCTCCAGAAATGCAAGCTGCTACTCTGATTTATAATTCCATCCTTGCAGGAGAGAAAGCCTAGCTCCTCCACAGTCACCAGCATTGGGTTTTCCATCTGAAACACCTGTGGAGATTAAGCAGGGCCTTGAGGAGGCCTAGGCAACAGAGGAAAACCCTAGGCAGCTGAGAGGAGAAGACACATGCAGGAGCAAGTGGCAGATTCTAGGTTGAAGAGTATTTGTGTGACAGAGAAAGATAATTGCAAGTGAATGGTGTCCAGGGGCGTTTTATCTGGTCTTTTGTGAGCTCACAGTAGCTGCTGGGTCTAGTTTTGCTACACTTAGCAGGTTTTCTCAGATCTTCCTTCTCCCTATTACTTAATTAGCCTAATGAGTTGAGCTGGGAGGAAAAAGTGTTGAAAGCTGACGCGTTTGTTGCAGGCAATTATTGTACTGTCCTTCCTGTACCGGCCTTATCTGCTGAAGGGCAGAGATTGTGATCAGTGGACTAGCAGCCTCTCCGAACCCGGTGTGTTGTGGAGTCTGGTATCGATTAGAGGAGCAAAAGAAGAAGAGGAGGAGGAGGAGGAGGCTGCAGACAGATTAGTGAATCTTGATGTTCTTTGCTTGTGGGATGCTTGCAGCCACGGCCGCTGTGATTTCTATATCAGGTGAATGTTTCTGTGCAGGCAGCCAACCGGATAGGCTGATGGCCACATTACTGTTTGCCTGTCTGACAGGGGAAAAGCTCATTCAGCTCTGCCTTGTTCACAGTGTCTTTTCTTTGTAAATGCACACACTATGTGGCCTTTGTCTGACAGTAGTCATGCTGTTTTACTGTTGCAAATTACCAGGCTTACATCAAAAGGAAACACTGTATTACTTTAATGTCAATGCATGTATGTCACCAAAGCATAAGCTTGTTGCTTAGATCTTAACTGATGTGTGGCAGCCGATACAAGTCCTTGGCACACATGCCTCGTGCTTGCATTTAGTCTGTTTCTTCTTCTCACACCCACACCATATTGGTGTGGTTGACAGCTTATATATAGACAGTTGCATTCACAGCAACAGTCTCTGTCTCAGTGTGAGAGATACAGTAAACAAACAACAGAACCTTTTGTGACATCTTTGTTTATTTGTACATTTGCAGGTAGCTGTACGTCAGTATGACCATTTCATTGTGCATTTTAGATGGCTGGCTGATCAAAACTTACGTCAGCTACAGAAATGTAATTCCACTGCAGCTCCCTGAATATTTTCCACAGTGCAGCTCAAGAGACAGATGACAGTGTTAACACTTTCACACTTACCGGTGGCAGGTGAATCTTGCTGCTGGAGAGTTGAACTTTACATCCCTCTCATCCTGCATGTCAGGACACGAAACTTCAAGAAAACTTTTAGACAGCTTTGAATTTTGACTTTTCTTTTCTTTACCAAGACAACTGTGCTTATTGCTCATCTCAGTGAACTACAGATTTGCTCAGTGTTGACATGACCCAGGTTAGTCAAGTGCCAATATCTTAGGCTTGATGGCCAAATGCTAATCTACAATGCATTTGGGAGTTTTAGTAGCTGTAAGAACATGAATAAAAATGATAATAAATAATAATAACTTAAATGTACATGGTTTCCCATAAAGTTGTAATAAAATATTTTTTTTACCTCTTCTAATGAAATGATTATGACAGTGTGATTTATTCTTGATGAAGTTTATATCTTCTCAAAACTTTATTGATCAGTCTCTTCCAAACATATCACTGTGAAAATTAAACCACCATTAATCTTTATGATAGGAATAAAACGAGGAATGTGTCTGAAAACAAAATTATTCAAGCTTTATGGCCAACAGTGTATATAGCGCCTTTCAAGGAACCCAAGGTCGCTTAACAACAACAACAACAACAACAACTAGAAGCAAGACCAACATAAACACAATTAGCAGGCAAAGTCCTGCATGGACAACAGAGAGTAAACCGATATACAGTAGATGCTGTGGAGTGGAGAATTACACAGTATTTTGCAGCAAGCTGCTTGTTAATTAAACACTTTTATGACTTTTACGTCGATTTCTGTTTGATTATTTATTGTTCTTGTACCTTGTCCATCACTGACCTGGTCTGAAATATAGACAACATCTAATGCATTATTACTATTAAGGATGCATTTGGCATGATATAGTATATGTATAGAGCTGGTGTAACCCTGATTATTACTGATGCCTTTATGAGTTTATGAGTTTTTCATTGGTCGTGATGTGACTGATTCACAATACACACATTTCCTTTGTCAAGATCATTAGGTCATGTTGTGATTCAGTTACAGTCATTGTCACACACAGAACCCCTGAGTTATGAGTTACCTGAGGTACAAAGTGTTCCAGTGACCTTTGACACAGCAGGCATTTTGACCTGTCAAAGCATGAGAGGCACAGGTAAAACTAATTTTCTTAACAATGATTTGTTTCCACCCAGTGTCACAGTAAGTTATGGCAATAATCCTTCATGCACAATGTCACAACGCTGGAACTGACTCCCTGAAACGGACTGTGGTCACTTTTAATGTTGTCAAATTACATCTGTATTTTTTTCTGCTATGAGTATAAAATGCCTGCTATGAAAAAAGGTCTATTTGAATGCGTGAAGCAGTCCTGCTTTTGTTGACAGAGCACGTCATTTTGAACTTTTTTCCACTACTGTTGACAATTGTGTTCATCAAACAAATGAGAATAGGCTTCATGAGCCAATGTTTAACTTATTATTGACAAGTCAGTAAAAGTGTCATCCGTGTAGACACCGAGCAGAGGAAGGGTGAAGGAAGTGAAGTAGTTTTTTTTTAGACACAGTAATATTTTATGAGACTACAGTTAATAGAATTGTGCATAAGTTTCCGACAAGCATTTGAGACAAGGCAAAACATCTAAAGGAGACTTGGCATCTGTGCAGGCAGGAAAAGAAAGAATATGGCAGCTTAATTATTTGTTTTAATAAACACAGAGTACATATAATCAATATAACACTAATAACATAAAGGAAACAGTTCAAAATGAACAAGCAGGTCGTATTGTTGATTGATAACCTTGTAACATTTATTTACACTTGAGCATGTCAAGCATGCAGGTTATCATCCTAAGTTATGACCAGCATTGACTGACAGGAACTGGTAAACGTACGTTGTTCATTGTATTAATTATGTTTCATTTTATAATCAACGATACACAGTTCCATCACTTTGTCAGTCTTGACTTACATTTAACATTATTACATACTATTTTTACTACTTTATTTTACAGCCAACAGAATATGTCCCAGTGTTGTCATGCCTCCTAGAAACAGTAAAACGTTCCCATGAATACAAATATTTAGGGGTGCACACTGTAAATCGACATGCAGAGCAAATCTTCACATTTCTTTTTCATTCACATTGGCCTGCCAGCTGTAATGACAGGTTTCAGATTCTTTGAGTCGGCCCTTCCACGTTTCACCAGTGTTAACAAGAAAAAAAGGAAATTTACTGGTTGCACATATGCAAGTAGATGAAAATTTTACTTGCACTGTCTAAAATTTTAGGGGCAAAATGCCCCTCCATAGCAACAAGCATCATTGGAGTTATTAGTAAAGTTGATTGATTTGAATTCATCAACAGGAAACTTATGGTATTTAAGAAGCTCTTTCAGTGTCGTGTTTGTTTGAGTCGTTTTACATTTACGTTTTTTTCCAGTCCCTAGTTGACATTTGCCCGGCTGTCCCAGAATCAGTGATCTAATGAAATTTGCATTTGAATATAATCGATCTTGTTTTGTTTTTCTTATCAGTATATCAAATATATTGTATTGTCTGTTGCCTGAGGCTCCCAGAGTATCTGCTATGGATTCTCCTTCTTCTGTGTTTTACATTCCTAGCTTTTCATCACAGTACAGAGGTTTATTAGCGATGCCATAATGAAGCACTTTTGAGTGTGATTGCCTGTGGGCCTTCTGGGAAAGGTAGTGCGTTGTTCAGAGGGCATCTGTTCAAGTTGTGCTAAGATAGAGAGCACACTCAATGAAGCATGAGTGCATTACGGGTCAGATGCATTGGACAATGGCTCCCCAGTGACACAGGCCCTTCACCCATTGACATTTAGGATTACCCTTTTAGTCTTGTACACATGCACAAACATGTATGTGCACTTGTTAACACACTTACACAAACATACAGGTTGAAATCAAACGTTTTCTGCACATTGTTAACATTAAATGCTTCGAACATCTTGACAAAATAATTAAAATGGGCGATGATGAGGTTGTCTGTGTGAAGTATGGCTTTTTATCACGGCAGCACTTCATTTGGTACAGGTACTGAGGTAAGTGTACAGCCAGCATCTTTCTTTGCCTTCTTTTGCTGACATCTCATTAGAGGCATGTCAAGTCCCTTTGCACAATGTTACAGTTATTATACTGCAGGGATGGTATGGTTTACTGTGATGGAGGGAGAAGGGAGAGAAGCTCCTAGATGCCTTCTGCTCACATCATAAGCAATGATACGACCATGGGGTTAATTGTGGTGTCAGTACATAAGGATCGAAAACCTTATAAGTCTTGGAAAATAGTAGTTGTCAAATGACACTCGCTATCAGTAAAACCTCATCAACTTAAAAAAAAGGGTCCTGGTACATCTGCAGCAAGAACATATTTTCACAAGGAGGTTGACAGATGAAATCCAAAGAGACAGATAAATGATATTTGGATACACAAAATATCAACACAAAACTACTACAACTGTCGGGCTGTGTACTCAGTGGACCTCAGGTTATTACTTGTGACATGTATCAGAACCCAAAAAACTGCTCTGATAATTATAAAATGCTGAATATTAGATCCAATACTTGACCAGGCAGATAATCAGACAATGATTAAGTGTCATGTGCTTCCAATAACACTAGATATTACTTCTCAGTAGGGAAGATATTCTCCATGTGTATACCAGCACTCTGTTGATGTACCTCCATGATTTGTGCTTCTTTCAAACAGACCCAGTAGCTCTGACCAAAAACATGCTGGTGAAAACAGCCAGACCTTCTATTCCAGGTATCTTGAACGTACCCACCAGCAAGATTAACAACTCCTCTGAATCTTTTGGCCAGTGAATGGCATTGACCAGAGGAGAGCCAGCTTTGATCAACCAACGCCCTGCAGTCAACTGCCAAGATCTAAAATAATTCAGTTCACCCTTTTCTTAACTGTACACCGGATCATGACCTGATCAGCATCAGTTTTTCATTTGTTGCCACAGTGCCCAGGTGGATCAAGCATATTCATTTTGTAAAATTACAATATCATAAAAGTATGCAATATAGTACATTTATAGTCCAACTGATACCTAAATTATCTGCTGGTGTTCTTTTTCTATGTGAATGTACAGTTATAAAACAAATTTATCAATCTCAAGAGCAAATTTTGTGTAATATACAACGATGCAGTACCTGCAATAAGCTAACACTGGCCATTATCTGGCCCAGGGTGATTTGTTCCTGATGCTCTGCTCTATATTGTATAGTTACTGTATATAGTTATGGTTTGACAGGGGTGTTATGATGCTCCCTCATTGGTGCAGTTGGACTATAATACCCTAGATAGCACTTAGCACTAGATAGCTGGCCTATAGCTACAGTTATCTGCTGATGAATGTGTTGTTTTTAAAAGCTCAGGTCTTTGAGTCTTAGTGTTTGTGTTTCATAGCTTTCTTCCTAGTGGTGTTTCTTAAAGCTGCTCTTTACTCTTTTACACTTCTACAGGCTCCCAGCCAAACACAGAATGCTTTTAATTAGCTAGAGTCTCTGCATACAAAGATAATTGTGTATAATGCAGTTGCAATACCCGAGGGTTAGTGAACACAGCATTTGGCTCATGGCTTGGTTCCTCCATGGGACATTTCAGACCATTTTTTTTCATGAGTGAAGGTTAAATGTTTTAAGGACGCTGCACAGAGGTGAGAAAAGGCCGCCTGATCATATTGACCCAATGATTCATCTTCCCTTCCCCTGATATTTTTGCGAATTGGGTTTGGATGTGCTGTAGCTTTGTTGTAAGTGGGCAGACAAGGTGACCCGTACCGTAGATCAAACTGCTGAACAACTGTTTGGGGACAGGGTCCTGCCCGCCTGACTGGACATCATTTTTCTCCATTTAGCCCAACCTCACACCTGTAATAGGGTGGTCGTCCACATGAACGCTCATGGTTCCGCTGGGATAGAGCCGTGTTTTCGCTCACATAGCTCTGTCATTAACAACAGGAGTCAACAGATTTACACCACTTCTCTTTTGGCTTGAAAGGACACTAAATCTTACGTCTCAAGTGTTTGGATTGGTCAAATTTTGTTTGTTGTTTACCTGCTCATTCTAGAAACATCAGCTCTTCAGTGGTTCATATTGATTGCAGTTCTTCAGTTATGAAAAGAATAATGTAGAAAAATAAAGATGGCCTGCATTTTAATTTACTTACATTTTTTTTGTTGTGACAGAGGCTGTCTTTTGTAAGAGATGGTCCCTTTATACTTCTGTCTGTCAAACACATTGACCCTTCTTATACCTTACCTTCCTCTTGTGGGTAATGCACAGACAGGATAATATGGACCTGTGTTTGCTGCAGGATTGCTGTTAGTTGATGGATGAGATGTGTTGTATGGTTGAGGTTGAGGTCTAGTCCATGCCTATCACTATCACTTTCTTAGACCACACACCAAAATGAATGTAACACTTACCAAAGAAACTGAAAATTAACTACAGAGTGATGGACAATGAGTAGAAGTTTTTGGACTACCCGCATCCACAGTTCTCAAAGTACTCCTTATTCTGATGTGGAGAAGCTGCTCCTAATTACTGTATTCAAATTAGGAATTCAAGTAGACTCATTATATGCAACAAAATATTCATTTGTCAGGCCAGACTGTAGTTTCTGCCAAGGCAGCCTGCCTGGACTATCAAGCACTACAGGCATTGCATCATGGTTCAAAGGGCAGTGTGTGAAAGCACCACCATAACAGAGTCTCTCAGAAAAAAAGTACTTGCTGCTCAATCTGTTTTATTGAAAAATAGCCCCGCACGTCCCTGCAAAGGTTAAGTTGTAAATGTAAGTGTGCTTCATAACCTTTTCAGAGAAAAATGATGGATTTCATACTTAACTAGTATCTAGCATAAAATTAAATAAATCCAGTCCCTGCGTCTTACCTGCAGAATCACTCTGTGCTACGGTATTATTAGTCCTGACTGGTTTCAGTTGTAGAGAATTAGCTGAGCATGACAGAGTCTCCTCAGCAGCAGCCCACAACGCTGTGTCCAGCCAGCTAGAAATCCACATATACACACACATGCGCACAGAGTTAATGACTTCTGCGAGGAGTGAATCATACGAGTTAATGTGTGGGTGAGCAACATTAGGTTGTCCAAGTTCAAGAGCCGCAGGGCTTCAACGTGCCGGTGAAGAGCATTTTCACAATTGCCTAAAGAATCACTAATTAAAAAGAGTAAAGTGCTTAAATAACATGTCATTATGGATTAGGTTCTCTGTGTGGACTAAAATCTAACATTATATATTTCTTTAACTGCTAATTGTTTCTGTGATCATGACAGCAAGCACCAAAAAAAAATCATCTTTGCTCTGAAATGATACAAGAATTCATCATTTTGCCATTTAAAAAGAAAAAAAGAGGGGTGGGGAGGATGGATGTGAGAGGTTTGTGCGTGTTCTGTATATTTTGTTCCTTTCAAAATAGAATAATCTGAAAAAGAGTGATAAATGGCTGCTGTGTGAATAACAGAGTTAAGTTGGTGGATCTAAGTTTTGTAAATGTGTTGAGATAAACCCATTTTGTAGAACCTACTGTACTGTATGTGTGACAGATGCTTATCTGAAGTTGTGTTTTTTTCACCCACCTTGAAATAAGAGAATGTTCTGAAACCGTATAACACTCAAAAACAATACTTTTACTTTCCCTGACGGGAGGGATTCACCTGTTGCTTTGTGACTCATTGTTAAAACTCATATTTTTTTCCACACGGTAACACAAGCAAAAGTGAACCAGCTCATACTATCAGTGTTTCTCTGTATGTATGTTTGTGTGTGTGTGTGTGTGTCAGACACACTGAACCCTCTTGTTATGTTGAATGTGCCTGGCCTTGTGGGAACATTGCCTGAATAGACAATTTAGCCGGAGCTCCATCTAGAAACACTCTAGATGCACGCTCTCCCAGCACACTGCAGAGGAGCGGCACGCGTGTGTGTGGTGTCTGTGTTGATGTGAGTGGGGTAGGATGGGATGGGTGAGGTACGGTTGGGGCTGTTCCATGTTTGTGTACACACTCATTTGTACATTGTCTGTGGCTCGAAAGCACATCGATGACAACAGAGACAGCAGAAGTGCGTAGAGAAATACCCCAGTGCCACTGGCCTCCACTTGAGTGGCGTCCCCTGAGTGATTGCGATACGTGCTCTATCATAAGATCAAAGAGTGCTGGAGTTACTCTGCCATTCAAGTCAAGCAGAGTGACTTTGGTACACACTTGGTGTGATGTGTTAGCTGATGATAATTGAAATTTCTCGTCTTCACTCCAAGCTAGTGCCTGTTTTTTCTTAATCTCTTACCCCCTGTGTGCTCCCTGCAGTTATCCCCTCCCTCCACCACTCCCTCCTCCCGCCCCTCTCCTCTGCCACCCCTGCCCTTTCTCCCTGACTGAGATGCTCTTCATTCACCACTTCCTCCTTTCTCCCCTATCTGTTCCCTGTTTTTTTTGGCTCCTGTCTCTGAGCAGGATGTCAATGCTGCTTGGAAGCTGTGTTCAGGATCTGCACAGTGTGCCTGGCATGAGCTCATAAGAGTAATTAGATGTTCTCTCACTGTTGTTCTTCCCCTTAACATGGAGGCTATCGTTTTTGTCTCCTCTCCTCCCCTATCATTTGACATTCTGACGTTTGCGCAGGCACAAAGAGAAACAAAAGGAGAGAGAGAGAGAGAGAGAGAGAGAGAGGGAGAGAGTGAGGATTAAAGATATAGACAGAAACCTAGAAAGAGGACAACGGAGGGAAAGAGACCTGCTGGGAGCAGAACACAACTTGGCCAGAGGAAAAGAAAATGGAAGCCTGATAGTTTCTGATATCCAGCACATGACATGATTTATTTAAGGACTCCAACAATAAACAGGCCCACTGAAGACGATGAAGAAGTAGATTTGTAGGAGCAGAGCGTGTCAGTGCTGAATGTCTGTGTGTCTGTGAGCACACTTATACACCAACTGTTTCTCTTTTTGACCACTGTCTGGGCCTTTCTCACGGAAGCACACACACGCACACAGTACATACATAATCCTTTATTCAGTGATCAAATATAGTCTGATGTGTGTGTCATGTCCTTGTCGGTGTGTTTTCTCATCAACAAGACTTTACACCAACTTCAAGCTCTTCTACTCCTGAAGAATTCTAATCCTTAAGTGTTGCTGGATCACATTTTGCAAACAGACAACCAAAGCATAGCTTCTGGCTCGAGGGACTCAGAGTAAATTTGAAATCTGTCTGCCTCTCTCTGCTTTGATAATATAAGCTTTGATAGAACAACTGCATTAAAGTAAGAAGGCAAAAGTGATCAAAATAACATGTTTTTACAGCACTGAGAAAACTCAATTAGCAGTTGATTCATAATCTTTAATATTTATACTAGTAGATACTAAACAACAGTACAACAGTACTTTGTGTACTTAACATGCAAAATTCTCATTTTCAGACCTCTCAATTTTCAATACATGTTAGTAAAAGCATACATGAAACTCTAAAACCTCAGCAGCCCTCAGTGATCATCGCTCAGAACTTACAGTATACTGACATGACAAAATGTGTTTTCTTCAGTAACAGTCCTAAGCAGCAGTTTTTTGAATCAACTCTGTTATAGACAGTGGTCGAAGTAGTTTTATATTATTGCCACTACTATAACCAAAACCCTCATTGCTTCATATTGCTCGTCTCTCCTCACTTCATACATTTTTAAAAAGCAAAGCCAAAGAATAAATAAACAAACAAATTGAACCTGTATGGAGTAGACAGAAATTAGAAACACTTGACAACGTGTATAGTAAAATATATATTTAAATGTTTAGTGAGCTGGCATATATGAAAGCTTTTATTCTGCTACTGATTTTAATTGGGATATTTTGCAATGGACGTCTGCCTGCCAAACCCCCACAGTGCTGGATATCACTCAACTGCAATGTAACTGAGCAGCATACTCCTCTTCGTGGGTTTTTCATCCTCCAGACAGTGGCCTATTGGCGCTTCAGCAAGTTGGTTCTGGCTGACGAAAAGCTGGAAAAAATGCTGATTGAACCCCGCGGAGTGGCATATTGCCCCCCGTAAATAACAAGATTTATAACATCAACCCCTGCTGCGCTTCATGAAAAAGGTCTGAATGACATTTAACATAGTGTTGCGCATCTGGAAGGCTGGGTTCATAGGAGACCACCTGACTCTATGCCAGGGGAGGGGGAAAGAAGCAGAGTGAGAGCCCTGAGGAAGGGGGAGATATCTGGGCAAGGCTTCGTCCAGCATGGACCAAAACATAGTATGGTTCAGCTGAAGCAATGTGGAACGAGTTAAAAGCAGTTCATAAACAGACAAAGTGGTGTTTTCAAACAGGCAGCGTTTATTTCGGCCCAGTTGAACTTTGGGCCCGAATATAGTGCATTTAGGACAGTGTGAACACAACAGTCGCACTGGGGTACGCACTAAAACAGGTCTCGGTGCAGCTACAGTCGAACTCTGGTGCGGTCCGCTTGTTACCTGAATGCGACCGGACCTCGATGAGGTCCAACTGCCTGGTGTATGTCACAAGTTTCATTTTTACAACTGAGAGTCATGTAAACATGATGTACCATGCATCTTTTTCCAGTCAGTCGTCATGGAAACACGGCGCTCTGCCAGTGGTGCGGCGTTTAGACCAGAGTGAAAACAAACGTGTGTGAACGCGAACCATACGAGCTGAACAAGGAAACAATGCATTATTTTCACATCTGTTGCACAACTTTGGTTTGCACCAGTATGTGTGAAAGACTGCACTTAGCAGGTCTCTTTTCTGGCCTAAAGTGCGGCCGTGACTGGTTCTGAATTTGGGATTTTGCATGCAACCGCTTTCCCCTCTTCCTTGTACTGCGTACTGCCCCTGAATCTGTTTGAAACCAGCTTACTTTCACCCCTAGTTATAGTTTACACACTGCACTGATGAAAACCCTGAAGCGAGATGACAGAAGAAAGTATACTCATTGGCTTTGATTTTTATCAAGTCTCAGTTTATACCATCTTTGATTTCAAAGATGAAAGCCCATGGATGTACTGTTTTTGTCTGTCTGACTCAGTTCATTTTAAAGTGTTGACGTGTATGAATTAACCATCTGTCAGTATCATACAAACAAACAGATGGCAGAATATTACCAGAACATTGGGGTGTCCACGTGTAATGAAAAAAAAAACAAAGAAAAGCAATCCCTTGGACCCCCCCTGCCCCTCCCATTCCCCATACCCTGTGCTGTAGTTGAACTGCCTGTCCTGTAAACTAAGATAAATCCTGGTTGGCAACCACACCAGGTAGGCACTCAAAAAAATCCATAACGTTTTTACTGGCTCTCTCTGTCTACCTGTCATTCAGGGTGCTCGTGAGCGTGTGCTGCATTTGTGTTCCAACACTAGGCTCAGTGGCCGGGTCCAACCAAGCCCCAATTTCTTATGTTTAACTAAGGCTAGCTTGAGTAAACCTCAGCACAGTGTGATGTTGATGTGTTGCCAAACCAGCATGGACTTGGGGATGATGTATTCCACACAGGTTAATGCAGTCTGATTATATAGCGGGTAACTACATAAATGAACCAGTCTGCCCAGTCCAGATGGAAGATGTAGTGGTAGGAGTCGTGAAGAGCCATGAAAGGTTGAAGAACTGGAGTTAATGTTGAATGAAGTATATTTACTTACTAGCCATTTAAAGCTACAATAAGTTTCATTTTGTTTTGGATCTAAAAGGACTCACCTGTCATATGTTTATTCCTAGTTACTGGCCTGGAACTGCCAGACTGGGAATATATTTTATGTGTGCCTTTCTGGCTGGCTCCATCCCATAGGCAGACTTTCTCATTGAGTCTTTGGCTATCCCTCAATGGTTGGAAATGAGTCTCAATTATGGCTCAAGTATGCAAAGAGAAATTGGTGCCAGGTGGGACTCATAGGCTGGAGACAGTTCTAGTTGGACACACTATTTTGGACAACCTTGCAGCCATCCTCAGTGTCTCTCTAGACAGATGCACAAATGCAGCATTTTAGAGAAACACAAATCTTACACTAATTCGTGAGCCAAACAATTAAAATATGAAATCCAAAACACGCCACCACCCCAGCATACCTTACATCATAGGAGCAGGATAGTACAGCATTATATTAAGCATATAACCTAAATTTAGAGCTCTGCTCTGGATTGAGGAGTAGTCGTTTTTGTTTGTTTGTTTGTTTGTTTGTTTTTTAGCAGAAATGACTATATCTTTGGCTACTCGTCATGCCTTTTTCTGTTATTTTTACGGTGGTAGGACTGTGATTCACAGAGGCCTGGATACTTTTACACCTTAAAAAATAGGTTTCTCTTGTTCCATTATAATAGCTAATAGTTACAAGACCAGAGCAGAAGACACAAGAGAAGTGTACAGGAGGATACACCAAGGTTGTGTCCGAAATCACTCACTCATTCACTACTCCTTACTCACTATATGGGGAATTCTATATAGAGGACTATATAGTGAGTTCACTGGTAAAATGAAAAAACACTTCTGGACACTACTCTACCACGAGTTAATTATGTTATCACTGTTGCGTAATTAAAATGTTCCAGATCAATGCCCACCATGATCATGACAGTGACGTGCGACCGCAATGCATTATTGGATATATTGCTCAGTTAGTGACCACCGGTTGTACACTACTTTTCGCGCTGCATTGTGGGATACTAAAAGTCAGCTGTAGGGTATATTAATTTTCGCTGCACATTCAGAGAGCACTAAAAAGAGGCGTAGTCACTATATAGTGAGTGGTGAGTGACACAGCCCAAGTCAGGGGGAAAAGTATGAAAACAGTGGTGCATTATTACCTGTTACCAGAGTCAACACTGAAAATGCACAAGATGTGAGATACATGACATGAGATATTTTGTTGAGGGGTGGCATGTCCATCTTAGTGATCGTAGTGTTGTTGTTGCTGGTGGGGACAGTGTTGACAACTGTTGTACCTTGGTCTGGTTTTGAACATCTTCACCCTGTATCAGTCCAACGCAGCAACTCAAATCCACCATTCTTTGCATGTCAGAGAGCTGTGTGTTCCTTTCGTTAAATCACAAAAGAGAAGTTGCCCCTGAGCACAGAATCATGGTGTCTTTCACCTAACACACTCAATAATCCTTGTTTGCTCTCAGCCAAACTCTGGTACAGAGTTATAAATGGAAGTTGACTCACACAACAGACACCAACAGCACTAGTTGGAGGTAAGGTAAAATGCAAAAGACGGAAACACATCACAATCATATGCACTGTGATACACTGAAATGGTCACATTTGTATATTGCACAATAGTAATCATTTTTTATGATCTTGTTTCTACCTGTAACTAATTTTTAGTGTTTTGTTTTTTTTAAGGTGACTAAGATGGGATCTAGACAAAGGTGCACTAAGCGCGGTGTTAACCAGTTTTTGTAGGAAATAATACATCGCAGTTCATGTTTTATGTGGCATTGTTCCTTGATCAAGAATTAGTCATGTCTGAGGGGATAATAAAGGTGAGGTTGACATAATAATTTCTTGGTGGGACACTTTCTTCCTGAGAGTGAAAACAGATGGAAGATGAAGTCCTTGGCAGGCTGAATAGATAGTGGACCGTTCCTGCCCTGCAGTCCTGTATACCTGGGTAGGAATGTGCTGAATCATGTCATGCTGGCTCACGTGAACACGTGGGAAATTTGACAGGATTAATTTGATTTTGTGGAGTTGTAAATGTATTATATGAACAACAAAATCCTTTGCTCTGCTGTTTTAAGTTGGGCTATCACAAGTGGATTTCTAAGTTTAAAAAAAAGAAAAGAAAAATCTGCTGTGATAGCTACAGCCAGTTGTTCCTTTGCTTTGGTGAACTGAAGACCATCACAGACCTTTTCGGGTTGCTGTGACATTCACAATTAAATCTATATTGTTTGAACTGAGAAATAACACAACTGTTCTATATAATCAATTGGAATTAGTCTGCAGTAGAACAGTTGCCATTGATTTCAGATTTTCTAAATGCAGACTATGACATAGATTTAATGACAAGCAGTACTTTTGTAGCACTGAAAGGTATTGTAAGTTTCCTAGGTAGCAGAGATGGGATTCTTCTGGGACCCACCGTGGCAGAATATTAACCATACGAGAGTCCTGGTCAGACATTAAGTGTAAAGAAGAAGAAGGAGATGGAATTCAGACACAGTACCAACAGGTGGGTTGGTGGCAGGAAGCACAGGGGCAGGTCTCTCTCTTTCTCCTGTTGTGTCTGTTTTGGTCCATATGTTATCAATACTGCATTCAGTCTGGCCTGTTTTGTTACTGCTTTTTACGAATTATGTTGTATGCTGTTTTTGATGAGTACTACTACAATATTTTTATTCACTTTGCCCCCATGTAATAAATCCATGGTGCATCAAAGAGCCATTTGATTTTCAGAAATCAAACAATCCATTAGCTGTTCCAGTGGACTGAATGTTCTTTGAGCCATTAGTTGGGTTTGTTTCTCTCTGCTTTCATCCAGCCGAGCAGTTCTTCTTTCCCAGCTTTCCCTA
>OMNW01011594.1:14649-24859 GCA_900303245.1 Selene dorsalis | reverse complement strand
GGATACAGGTGAACCCATGGCACACCCATGCTTTTGCCTATAGAAGTTGTTGTTAAACTGGGAATATGGTGTTCAGGCATACGTCCAGCAACTGGCAAATCTGATCTGGATTAAGGTTTGTTCTGTCTTGTAAAGTGTTGTCATTCTGTAACCGATGCCTCACAGTATCTATTGCTTCCTTGGTTGGAATGCATGTAAATAAGGAGGTCATGTCATAGGAGACCATAGTTTCGTCCTGTCCTACTTTCAAACCTTTGATTTTTTTGACAAAGTCCAAGGAGTTATGTATGTGGTGTGGAATATTTCCAACCAGGGGGGCTAAGATGTTGGCTACATGCTTAGCGATATTGTAGGTTACCGAGTTAATGCTACTTACAATGGGTCTGAGTGGTACTCCTTCCTTGTGGACTTTGGGGAGTCCATATAGGCAGGGTGTGGTGTCTTGTGGGTAGAGCCTTAGGTACTGTGGTCGGTCAAAGGCTCCTTCTTTATGTAGTTGTTGTAGACATTTTATGACCTTCTTTTTGTAGCCACTGGATGGGTCACGTTTCAGGATTTCGTAGGTGTTTTTGTCTTCGAGTAGAGATGACATTTTGTGGTGATAGTCACTTGTGTTAGTCACAGGATTACCATGCATCTTCCTTTGTCAGCTAGGAGGATAGTGATGTTCTTATCCTTGCTCAGGGATGTCATGGCTTTCCTTTCACTGATGGTGAGGTTTGAAGGTGGGGTTTTGGCACTGGATAGGGTTGCAGACACCTTCAACCTAAACTGTTCTGCTTCAGTTGTATTAAGGTTGTTTTTTCTCATAGCTGACTCTGTGGCTGTAATAAGGTCAACTGTAGGAACTTGTTTTGGTGTCACTGCAAAGTTCAACCCTTTGGCCAAGACCTCCTTCTCCGGTTGGGAAAGATCTCTGTCTGATAAGTTCTTAACCCATCTGTCCTGTGTAGGTTAGTCAGAGTAGTGAGGACTAGTCAGACCGATACGTTTACGAACTGATGAAGCCGCTTTGATAAGAGGCGAAATGTCTTCATAGACAAATACAAGTCCAGTTACTTTCGACTAAATTGTTGCCTAGAGAAGAGACTGAATTTGTATTATATTTACTGTATTATGCTACAGTGTGTCATTTTGTAACATTCTTAGTTAGTGGTGTGCTGCAGGATTTTTTTAATGAACAAAATGTGCTGTGGCTCAAAAATCATCCTCCATCAGTCTGTCAAGCTCTTGAACTTGGCTGATGATTAAATTAGATTAGATTCAATTTTATTTGTCATTCTTATATGTCACAAAAAAATGAAATTGTATTTAACACAACCACCGCTTAGAGTTCAGTGCAATTCAAATATAAAATAAGCAGGTCATAAATCATAAATAGAAGCAACAGATAAAACGGTCATGACCCAACACATAATAAGACCAGGGAATGAGTCTACCTTCAGGTGGGATAGTGACCATCTGGTGATCTGGTTCAACAATGGACAGACAAAATAATCTGTTGTTATGCTCCCAAAAGGAACCCAGATCCACCCACCAATATCACCCTGTGTGATTTCCCTGTCTGGGTCCTGTCCTCACACAGGACCTTAAGTGGGCAGCTTAAAACTGCAGGATTGTAGACTACTTCCTGTGGCAGTTGAAGAAGTTCAGTTTGGAAAAGACAATGATGGTGCACCTATACCACCATTATTGAGTCCATCCTCACTTGCACATCACCATCTGGCACTGCCAAAGACAAGAGTAGATTGCAGTGTATCATTCACTTTGATGAGAAGGGGATTGGCTACAATATCCCATCCCTCTAGGACCTCTACACCTCCAGGATTCTGAGATGATCAGGAAAGATTGCAGCTCACAGCCCATTTGCCCCAAACTGTTTGAGCCAATCTCCTCTGACAGGAGTAAGAATGGAGATTGATAAGATTATATAATTGTCATAATCAATTCTGCATATCAATCAGATTCTTAATTCTTTTTCAAATCCTGTGAGTTTCAATAGGCAGACATCTGTCTATCTGACCACAGCACAACAATGTCTTAGAAATTAAATGATTATCAGACAGGACTAACTTTTTTTGAGTAGGTTGCACTATGAGTAGACTTTGTGTAAGTATGAATATGTATTTGATGTATGAGTGTCACCAACTTGAAATTGTGTGAAGATTTGAAACTTCATGACAGTAAGAAAGGCACTTTCTTGTAAATTTGAGGTGTGCACTGCAGCCAATTTGCAAGGAAGTAACATGACGTCCTATTTGTTTAGGACTATGACTGGCAGAGGTTTTTTTTGTGTATCTTGAAAGGTACTAAGAATTTAACAATTTTTGTCCATTTCCTACAAAGTAACCCCCATGCTGAGGGGTTTTTGAAAAGTTCTGTAAGGATATTGCATAATAATGTAAGAGCAAGTCGTGATTTTATGGTGAAGGATCGATATTTGTTGTGTTGCCATGGGCAGCCTGTTATGCAAAACCTCATAGGTGTCATTTTCGAGCTTCATCAACTTGTTATGCATTTTTTTGACGCCTTAATTGGCATGCTTCACCCCCTAACCCTAACCCTAACAGTGGAGACAGCACAAAGTGTAGCACCGGCCAAAAAAACAAAAAAAAATGTGCTGAATCATCAGTGCATTTCACACAGTGCAACCAGCGAGATGATGTGTTTTATTAAAAAAAAAAAGGAAGCCTGTAAGCCCGTGGACCGACATGACCCAAATCATATTTTCAGTTCGGACCTGGACAGGACCAGCGCGTCCGGCCAGGGACTGTAGTTGAAAACTCTTAAGGGATTTATATCCAGTTTTCTACTAGGTGACAAAAAAGTCGACCGGAAAAGGGATCCGTATTAACCCGCTGAAACGACGCATATTGCCACCAATGTTGAGAAGGTGGACACCATCAGCTGATATTCCCTGTTGCATGTAAACTGGGACAAGGACCAAATTCTGATGATACGCCCAAATTCAGCTATGAGCATAGCTTGACTTAGCTGTACATGTAAACGTACTGACTACCTCATTTAACAGCACCTTCAATTAGTGTACAACAGAAAATATCCATAAAAACGTATGCTTACCTTTGAAAACCGCCCACAAACCAGCCATAGAACCCTCAGTTTCCTTATTCCTATATTCTTTCTTTACTCTTAGCGTTCTATAGTGCTCTTTTCTTTTTTCTTGCTTTCCTCCTTATTTGCGCCCAAAAACTCACCGGTGGCATCATTGTGTAACCTGGCGATTGACGTCTGTCAATCACCCCCTTATTTCTTTTTTCCTCAGATTAAAAAGCCTCCAAAACAGACAATCTATGAGTAACTTCAAAGAGAAATAAAACAGATAGAGCACTAATAAAATGTGATATTACTATATTTACAGATTTTGATTGACAGAGGAAGTCCCACATCCAATCAAATAGGTACCGGTTCCAATCGGCAGGTCAGATTTAGCCCTGCCCCCTGTTGCTCAAGCGCTGGAGCACCCACTGCAATGATTTTCTGTACGTGACCACAGATAATAGTGATTTGTATGCTCGTGCACACTAGGTTCAGCCCACTGAATGTTCGGTCATTTGCCAATGGCGTTTTCACACTCACAAATAGTATACGCATCTGAAAGCCGGACACATTAAGTTTGTTGAGGTAGCTTTCTCGATCTTTGACGGATGAAGCCCTAGCGTAGCTTGACAAGCTGTTGTTCTCTGCCATACTTCCGTTGCCAGAATGCACGCACAGTTCACATTGTTTACAAACAGTAAATGGGTCTATTGTCTTTCTATACTTAGTTTTATATCCCATATACGTGTGGACAACAAAGAAAGAATTTAATTGTCAGGGAAACATGTTTCCTACTGTGCAAATGACAAACGCTTTAAATCTTGAATCTGTGTCACTTGAAACCTTTTTCAGGAGCTTTGCTTGTCAAACCTTTTCTTTGCATCCAACCTTGCCTATCTTGACATGAAATTGGTTGTTGCATCGCTTTCATTGATTTGTTTTGGATTTCAAAACTGTTGTACATTTCTTCACCCACATTTGCCTTTGTCTCCTCACCATCAGAGCAGAGCTACAACTTGGAAGGCCTGACAATTACAAGAAAATCAACTTCACAGTAAATGCAGAGTAATAAATTTGCAACCCATCTACCCTTAAAAGAAAAAGCAAAGAATTTGAGTTAATCTTAGTCCCCCCACAATATTTTTGATCTGCTCCTTCACATCAGCCTCTCTGGCCACTGAAACAGCTCATTGGAGTTCAGAGGAGCTCATCTGCCTCTTGGAGCTTACTGATGAATTGTGATTTTCACATTTTTGCTCCATATCAAAGGCAGTGACGTGGAAAAAGGGATGACTGACTGTTATCTTCAATGAACAATGTAACTCATATTTCTATACATTGCATTGCTGTTTTCCCAGGGTGTTATGGTGTAGATGGAGAAAGTGACTCGATCATGAGCTCAGCATCAGAGAATTCGACAGAGCCTTGGTTTTGTGATGCCTGTAAGAATGGAGTGACTCCCAGCTGTGAGCTTTGCCCTAACCAGGATGGTATCTTCAAAGAGACTGACGCTGGGAGGTGAGATCCAGTAACATCCTGACCCGGTGGTCAGTTGCTATTTATGAGGGCAGCAAATGGAACATGTTCAGAAACAAATATCACCTAATGACCTCAGCTGGTTGAAATGCTGCAGGCAGCTAAAGCCTTCCTAAATTGTGCATGTATTCAGTGTTGGTAAGAAAAAGAAGTTGGGGAGAGAGAGAGAACTAGCAGAGGAATGAGAGAGGGTGATGGAGGGAAGAGAAGAGATAGAGGAAGAAAAGGAATGAGAGAAAAGAGTGTGTTATGTGAAGCGTAGAGACTTCAGCCACGTTATCGCTGATAGTGCTCCTCAGCCAGGCTGCACCCGAATTTACTACTTCACTAGAGCATGAAAAACACAGCAAATTAAACTGTGAAGCGGTTGCTTGCCAGAGATGGATATCTTTATATTGGACTTCGGATTCTCTTCCCTAAAGTCCGCATTTGAAATTGTGTCACAGCAAAATGTAGTCAAGAGTCTGGGGCTACATAAATCTATGAATCCATTTCTTTTTGAAGTGTCTGAGAAAGTTACTGCAGCCAATTTCATGATATTAAGTTTCTATTGTTTGCAGTATCTCACCACATGGAATGCAAAACTAACCAAAGTCAGATTTTGATCATTTTAACGCTATTTCTTTAAATCAGTATGCAAGTCAATAATGTCAAGTCAAATCATACTTTTTTTTTTTTCAGGTTACAGTTTTCATACTAATGTGTTATAGTTTCTGTTGTTTTTCCACAAATCAGTTCATCAGCCAGTTACAATTTTTTCATCTTCATTTTCAGATGGGTGCATGTTGTTTGTGCACTGTATGTTCCTGGAGTCGCATTTGGAGACATTGATAAACTGCGACCAGTGACGCTCACGGAAATGAATTATTCAAAATACGGGGCCAAGGCAAGTACTCTTTTTACATACAGATTTTACCGACATGCTTAATATGCTGCAGTAGCCAGCCTTAGATGTGCTTCTTGATTGCTGTATCTCAATTTTATTTCCAGATGCACTCACCAAGCACTTTATTAGGAGTATCACACAAATACTAGGTAGTTGCTGTATCATGTTAAAAATAAGTTATACTAAATTTCTGCAGATTCTTCAGCTGCATATTCATGCTGCAGAATTCCTTAACTTTTGCTAGAATGTTGATAAATATAGACATAGCCTGTGTGATGTCACCATCAGGTTTCTTAAGAGCAGTTTTGAAGCTCAAAGTGGCCATCCTGTTGTCATCTTGCCTGTACTTGACTCCAGTGAATTCCTGGCTAATAGGATGAGCAGCAAGGGAGAACAGAATATTTTAATGTTTTCAACACCATGGCACTTGTGTGTAAGGAAGCATCTTAATGTTGTATTCTGTTGCACATAGGAGTGCAGTTTCTGTGAAGACACCCGTTTTGCCAGGACTGGTGTGTGCATCAGCTGTGATGCAGGAATGTGTCGCTCTTACTTCCATGTTACATGTGCACAGAGGGAGGGACTTCTGTCTGAAGCTGCTGCGGAGGAGGTAAGGGTAGCAACCTGGATGTCCAGAACACAGTGCCATATTTAAATCTTATAAATCACAATATTAATGAATTACTCAATTTAAAAGTACTCAGTTGGATCAATATCAAAAATTAAGGGTCGCTGTGGAGCCTGATGGAGGGATATCACTATTGAAAACACAAACAGACATAGACCCAGGAATGCGCTTGGAATTAACATAAATTATTATTACCCTGTAAAACAGACAAGAAAATCAAGAAATTATTATTTTTTTTTGATTTAGTGTAAATTAGTGCTGTCAAACGATTAAAATTTTTAATTGCGATTAATCACATTTATTTCCTTTTTGGCTCGAAATAACAGCAATATGAATGGAAAGCATAAGCAACATCCAGAATACCGGTGGTATTTAAAAATCAGCTTGAGTGAAGATGGCAGAGAGAGAGCAGTGCTGTTTGGTGACAGAAAGACCAAGTTCTCTAGTGTAGGAACACAAGAAGCAAAAACATATGCAGGGTTCTGTAGCACCACCCAAGCTGAATGAGCAAGCAATTAAAAACAAAACAAAACAAAAAAAACTCTGCTAGCCTCCTTGAAGCCGCAGCTCTATGTTGTGCACAACAACAACATTTTTCTACAAATGCACGATCGTCGGGCCAGAGTGGGACTCCTTTCAGCCCAGGAGTTTCATGTCTCAGACCAGCCCATGCAAATCCAGTTGCAGAGATAAACGGGAGCATTGTGGTAACCATAGTAACTCACTCAAACACATGCACACGTCTCTGTGTGGTCACTTCACGAGAGAAGCAGCAGATTGGGAATAAATGACAGTAACAGATCTATGGATATTTTACATTTTGCTTGTTCTATGGAGTTTATTGGAAGTTAGCAACCAACTTGAAGGTGCCTTACCGTCACCTACTGGACTGGAGTGTGGGACAGTAGAGGACGAAATGGGCCGCGATGAAACGCAATTTTAAAAAAATTAACGTGATATTTTCTTAAATTAATCTCATTGTGATCAACGCGTTAACTATGACAGCCCTAGTACACATTGATTGCAGTACTTGAATTATCACCCACTGTACTGAAGAGTTGCACTGTTTACTTCTGGAGTGGGTCATGTTAAATGAATTTCCATAATGTAACTGCTTTTGAGTCAACTTTTAATGTAAAAAAATTTCAATAATGCACAGGTAAGACATTTCCAGCTTTGTACAATTTGCAGCAAAGGTTCTGTGAAAATCTCTTTCATAACCAAGTAAAATTGGTATTAAAACTGAAATGACTCTAAATGAATCCGTACATCCATCTATAATTGAATCGGATTGAATTGAAAATCAAATTGAATCGGGACCTTGTGATTCGGAATCAAATAGATTCAGTAGATCAGTAGTGATACCCAGCCCTACTTGCAAGCAGGTTGAATAACATGAAATGATTGTGAAATGCGCGACTTGTTTAAATTTAGTGTAAAACATGTATGAAAATATATAACAGAAAAAGAAAGAAGACTGAAAGTCCAAAAGTGTTTGAGCAAAGTGATGAATTGTAGAAAATTGTGTCTGTTAAACTGTCTAAATCCTTAATATAAAGTGTAAGAGTTAGAGGGGTGGAAAAGCCAGGACATGTCAGGAGATGAAGAAACTCAAATTCCTGAAATCTCCATTATGAGAGCAAACTGAAATGTATAGAATAGAAATACGCTGGTGACGATGTTTAAAAATTCCCCTCAAACACATAAAAAAATCTGACATTTTTTCATCACATTTTACTTAATAAACACACAAAACATGGTGATCCAAAACATTTCTAAATGTACAAAAATAAACAAAATATTTCTTCACACTATACAAGTTATTGCAACAATGTATCTTTATTAGTTTTTGAGATATGCTCATTTTTAGGAACACAGTGCAAAGGTGTTTTGATAATTTCATTTGCAAAACAAAGTAACAGAAATATATACATTGGCATTTTTGTCTCCTGTGCTGTCATTTGATGGAGTATCTTTAAGTGCTTTATATCCCTAGAATCTGTACAATATAAATAAAAAGATTATGGAACACTAATACCTGGTAAAAGTATTGAAAATGTGAGATTAAAAAAATTCAAATTCAAATTCCTAACTTATTTGAACTATAGGCAAGCTAATTTTTATGGACACTGAGCAGTTTCATTTGTACAAGTGCTGTATGTAAGTTCACTTGTGGTAGTTGTCATGGCAGTTCCTCCACAATAGTTGCCTCACAAGAGTCCAAAAGTTCAATAACACTTGTCTATAGCAGCTCTGCCTTACGCAGAAAGGTTACACCACCCATTTTCAGACACACACACACACACACACACACACACAGCATCATCACCATGTATTATATGAGACCACTAAATGATTTGATTGATTTTAACAAACATTAACATTGATTGGAATAATAAGTGTACTTACATATAGGATCAGCGTGAAAGACAGAAGTCTTAGCTTTCAGCTAAAAAAAAAAGACTGCTCTAGCTATCATAGTCTTTATTTTAGAGCAGTTTAAGCAGGATTATGCTAATTAAGTGACTTCCGTGACAAAGAGTGCAAGCAACAAACAACAGACATGGTTGAGGCAGGAGTCCAACCCATGGCCTCATGAACAGTAACCTGATGCACCAACCGCTCAGCCACAAAGAACCTAGAGCTGGAAGAGTTTTATACTATGATAAATCAAAGAGTGTTTGATGACAGCTGAATAGTTGAAAGTCTTGTCAACATACAAGTTACAAGTTGAGTTGAATCAAGTCTATAGCTAAAAGTATGCAAAAGTAGTACAATATGAAAGAGACTGAAGTTTTGAAGACTGTTGTCACTGATTGCAATGTGATGATGTGCAGCAAACTGTGGTACAAGAGATCAATGAGTCTCTTAACGAGCTCCAATACCGAGCACCTGTACCCAAGTGCAAGTCACACAGCAGAGGCACACCAAGAGAGCTGCAGAGACAAAGCATTGCTCATGAATGATTTACAATCAATGTTTCAGTTCATTTGAAGCTGAGAGCAGCAGTGTAGACAAGAAGCATGTTAAAACAAACCAAGAGAGAAAGACTGGGAGAATGATACACTAATAAGGTTGCTGAGGCAGGATTCGAACTTCGGACCTTTAAAATGTTAGCTGTATGCTTTAACCACTTGACTACAGTGACAGTTAATAAAGCAGGGGGAAAACAAATGTATGTATAAGAGGGTTACTGGCTTCTGCTTAAGAGAAGGTGGAAAATGAGCCAGACCCAGGGAAAGGTCTTCTGTGTGAGGTGTGACTATTTTGTGGTGAATTTAAACAAAGTATAATGCACATTCCAGCAAGTCCAGAAGCAGAGACGGACCGGGCTGCAGTTAAAAATTATTTAAAATTATTCTCTTCTCTGTGCTTTTTTGACCACATTTTGAGCCAGAGGACAAGTGTGGCTCCCAACTGTGGCCAAAATCATGTGTGTAGAGTGTAATTTGTGGCTTGGGGAACAAGTTACAGAAAAAAGTCCCAGTCGCTTTTATGGCTCTCCTGCACTCTAGCGATGACATCACCCACTCTAGCGTCTGCTCGTTAGACACAATACACACTCATTGGAAAGTGTGAAATTTCACTAATGCTATAAGATATGAAAAAGTTGAGTAAAAGCGGAATAGGCTCAAGTAGTTGAGGTTCAAAGAAGCAGAAGAAGCAGAAGAGTTTGAAGACTGATCCAATGCATTTCCTATGGGACAAAAAAATCAGAAAAAGTTAAATGATTTAAAAAGTATAAGTAGTAAGAAAGAGAAAAGTAATAAGATTTAGTAAAGATTTAGTGGAAAAAGGTAAAGTCCAATATGTTGTAAATTGATAGCGGAAGAACATTGTTGAAGCATCAAGATTGAGTAACAGCTGAGGAGTAAAATTAGAACAGTTAAACAGTTAAACTGGAGGAGTGGAGAGAAGATGTCCATTAACTACAACTGGGAGAGTCTGACCTGACAACTGTATGAAAGGTGTTTACAATCTGATCTGAGAACAGCTTCAAGAATTGGGTGTAGTGTGTGTGTGTGTGTGTGTGTGTGTGTGTGTGTGTGTGTGTGTGTGTGTGTGTGTGTGTGTGTGTGTGTGTGTGTGTGAGTGTGTGTGTG
>OMNW01011594.1:4575-14629 GCA_900303245.1 Selene dorsalis | reverse complement strand
CATAGTCAGAGATCTATGAGTCTCTTAATGAGTCAGATGTTAACAAGCCCCAATCTGCACCTGTCCCCAACTGAAACACACAGAGCAGAGGAAGAGCTCAGTGAGATTTGGGCTCGGCGCACCTCCCAAACTACACATAGTGCAGATGTTGTCGGGATAACGGGCCGTCATGATGTTTTTATTAAAGGAGAAGTTCAATTTTTTGCAACCTGGACCTTATTTCTAGCATAAAATACGTTCATTTACTCACCTGAACAACTTTGGTGTAATTTGGAGTCCTTTGGAAGATATTTAGATCCACTCGCGAGCCACGTATATCCATATAATTGGAGTTGTTGGGGCAACGATGCAGCGTCTAAATAAGACATTATCTGCTGTGAAACACGTTCATTTCACCAATATGTTGTTGTGAATCTCCAGTACTACTCCCCTGTGAGTTCGGAGCGGTTCGGAGTTGTGTTGTTATTGTCATCCGGGGTTTTTTACAGGGCTTTTCACTGACCTACGACTTCGGCAGTGGCACGGAAGTGACGTCATCGAAGGGTTGCAAAAAACAGAACTGCTCCTTTAAGCCTGCTGAAAGATAGAAAAATTTTCCTTACTGCATGCTGCTACGCATGTCATCCATCTCAATATCATCCGAAATTTTCTGCCTTTTGATGGAATGGAGCTTACTGTTTCTTTGAATGGGTCTCCAGTACCAAGACAAGACTGTATTTGCACCTAAAATGGTGTCAAAATTGCTACTCACAATTTCCAATGCAGCCTCCATGTCTCAACCAGGAAAGAAGTAGAAAAAGGTGCGCAATAAAAACAACAAATATCCCCCAGTCACTGAGATGCAGATTCGCATGGGACTAGTATTATCACGGGAAGTCTGTGTTTTGCGAAATATTGTAGGTAATTTGCGGTGGAATTTTTACATTACAAATTACAGACATGGCACATTCACACGGAATCAAGATCACAGACATCCTCTGCAATTATTACAAATTACCAGAGGTCCCCAGGTAATACTAATCCCGTGCGAATAGGGCTTCAGAGAGTAAAGTTTCAGACGATTTTTAGACCCTCTCCCACTCTAGGTGATGATGTCATCCACTCTAGTTCTGAAAATTCCGTGCAATACACACCCATTATAAATTTGAATTTTGTCCAAAATTTTTGAACTGTCATGAATCAGAAACTGTTTAAGATATCAATAAGCTGACTAATATCTGAATAGTTTAAAAGTTTGTGAACATTTTACAAGGTGAATGAAGTCTTAAGCAGAAAGTATGAAGTAGTTGAGGTTCAAAGAAGCAGAAGATTTGAAATGTTTGAAGACTGTTCCAATGCCTCTCTTAGGGGACAAAAAAAAATCTGAAAATGTTAAATATTTTAAAAAGTATAAATAGTATGAAAGAGAAAAGTAGATGCAGAAATGTCCAGAAAAAGCCACACGTTTTGATATATGAATTGTTGAAATAGCACAAAGTATGAAGGACTAGTTAGAATGCGAAAAACAGCAGAATCTGAAAGAATTATAAAGTATAAAGAAAATGGCCGACATGAAGAACAAATAAGAACAACGAATAAAAAGTATAAAGATTCGAAGAACAATAGTGTGAATGCTTTCAACATTCACATTAATTACTCTCTCACAAAGAGGTCTTCCATAACTGCTTACAAATGGAAACATGCTGTTGAAAACAAACACCAGTCTCACTTTGAAACAGTGACAACATTAACTTAGCTTAACTGCCGTATTTGAAGCCTTTGTTATCAGTAACACTGGAAGGCTGGATATCTATACAAATAAAGAAGGTTATAGTGTCATTCATTATCTTTGCACAAGCAGAGCTGTTAGTCAGCGGAGCATGGAGAACGATTTCGATACATTGCTGACCGCTTTCTGGCCTTCACGGTCACACTGTGCGGTCACTTCAGGTGACTAACCCTAACCATATACATCCGTGGTGCACTTAACAGATCTTATTTAAAAATAATAAGATCTTATTTGGTCAGTTGCATGTACAAATAAATGCAGAAAACATTCATTGATCACACTATCAAATTTTACTGATGCAAACTTTTAATAACCGATGCATCTCGCTTTTTTTCAAAAATTGCATTCTATCACAGCTGTTCTACCGATGCTTCTCGCATCTCGCCTGTGCGTGTCCGTGTATTGTTGCTTATCGGTTAATCTTCCCAACCCTGCTCGCTGCCATTGAAATCATGGGCAGGGTTTTTCTCTTTATTGGTGCCTGTATATGTTTGTGTGCGGCCTCTGTGTGCTGCACCATGGGAGAGATTGCCACTTGCAACCAGGTCCCAACAGAAATCTCTGGTCTACTAACAAAATAAACAGGTCTACTAACCCAAACAATGAAGGTTGAATAATTTCTCCAGTACCAATGGCAAACCAGTGGATCTTACTGACCTTATGGTGTTTGAAAATTTTGTCCTGCTGCCCATTAAGTACCATACTGGATTTAGGTAACCATTCCAATACTGAGTTATAAATATGTTTATTTTTGCTGTGGAATTGACTCTTCTCTTCTTGACTTGGGGAGACTCCAGAAGTGCAGTTTTTGCTATTTCAGTGTCAGCTTCATGTTTCAGTCTTTGAGTTCAGAAACCAAGCAGCAAGGAAAAGTTCATCTTTTGATGTATTTCTTGCTGTGAAATTGAGAAATTGAGGGTATTGTCATTTGACTGTAATAACAGTTAACTGTCATTTTTTTCTAGGATATTGCAGATCCATTTTTTGCGTACTGCAAACAGCATGCAGATCGCTTTGACAGGAAGTGGAAAAGGAAGAATTATCTGGCCTTACAGTCTTACTGTAAGGTCTCTCTTCAGGAGCGAGAGAAACAGCTTACTCCTGAAGCTCAGGTAAGGTTCATTCACTCAGATTGTCTGCAGCAGCCAGCCTCTAAACAACTTTCCAAGTATGCATGTGTGTTTGTACCTCAATCCATATGTCCAAAGTTCAGTTTTCTACAGGATACCTCTATAGGGAAGGATCAGGCCTAGTTTTAGGTGTGCAGTTGGGGTTAGGGTTTAAGTATAAGACACACCAGCACTGGCATGGCCACTCCCAGCACCCACCGAAAGGGAGGAGAACAGGTGCCAAGCAGCATGTGAGGGAGATGACGACAAGCTACTCAACAATGAGCTTGGTCTCTAATGTGTAAAAATTAATAGAGAGAATTAGGAATAAAGGCTTCTGTCAGATAAAATCCTGCCTCCAATAAGGTCCGGGTATCCTGGGTAGTTGTGTAAATAAAAGCCCCTGTTACAATTTGAGGGAATACAGTATATCATTTTGTTTCCATACAAGACACTGTTTCATGGAAGTGCCAAGCCCCAATCAGTTAGAAAAGCTGTGAAAAAAACAACTTTGTTTTCATAGTTTACTGAATTAGTTAGATTTTTTTTCTTGTTGATGTTATAAAACACACACCCTGCCACAGCTGAGCTTTTTATACAAAGTACAATGCTACAGAGAGAGGAACAGCAGAGGTCTTCTCTGACAGCTTGTCTGTTCAGCTGCAGGTGAGCCGGATGGAGAGAGCAGCGCCTCCTTTTCTTTCTTTTTCTTCCTTTTTTTTGGTGGCGCCGTCTTTACAGATAAAGCACACGCAGGTGTCTGCCTGACTCTCATAGGGTTTTCCCTGCCTATCTAAGGCAAAGGCCTGGGTGACTTTGGCCGACACCTTGGTTAAAGTTGTGTGTGCATGGGGGGAGGTGAAGGAAGCCCAGATGTGGAAGGACGTCATCTCTAAGATGTAGAATGTTTATTATAGAAGAGAAACACACATTTTAGGACTGCTGACTTGTATCATCAGAACAGACATGTCCTGTGATTTTCAGCCTCCTTTCATATAATGGAGGAGGGACAATACCTGACAGTAATATTCTCAGCTGTCAGGATGGCCCCCCACCCTCCAGATTGAACAGTGTATCAAACTGTGGGTCAGTAATCGAGATATGAATCGAGTCATGACTTTGGTGTATCGTTACAGGTTTAATCATTGTGTCTTGGCGCTGGATGACTCTGTTGTTTTGTTGCCTGAAGGCTAATGAAAACAAAGATACCCACTTAGTGAAACAAATGCTCTGCTGTGGATTTTCATGATGATATTCAGAAGTCAGAGATCAGAATACTCTTAATCATTGCAATCTGTCGATCCATGCCGACTTCAGCCAAACCAATAATTGAGAAATTGATGAGGAATCAGACTTCTAGAAAGGTAGCAATCAAATGGGTGTTTGAATGCTGGTTCTGCTGGTATCTAATACCAATAGACATTGATAAATCATGTTCATGTGCTTATTATCAACCTGAAATGAACTCATTGTTTGAATTCTTGAGACTCTAACTGATCTTACATGTGGCACAGTTTCCACCACAGAGGGTTACCCTCAGCAGCAAAGATTGAGTATACTTTTCTACTATTTCCAAACTCAGCAGCTCTGGAGCCTCTGAGGGTTGCCCAGTGCTCAATCAGGGCTTTCCCCAAGTGCACAAACTTATAAACAAAAATTAACTTGAACTTAAGTCATTTTCTTTGACTGCAAAGCGCTTTGCTTTCTGCGTGCCCTGCATTCTCATCTAGCCACTGCTGCTTAAGAAGACAAAGAGAGGGGGATTTGTCAACTCACTCCAGATGAGCTAATTAACTCACCAACAACCTAAGAAAGCCAGGCTTAAACTACCACCATCTCCAAATTAATTACTTATCTAATCCAGGCTGACTTGAGACAGACTTGCATAGTCTTTCATAGTCTTGCTTTATGCGCAAGGTTTATGAGAGGCCCAAATGAATGGATGAATGAAAAGACAATTAAGTAAGTCATAGAGAGGGGAAAGTTATTGTTACAAAGAAAAGAACATTCTAAGCACTGGTTTGCTTTTCCATGGGCTAGGAGCCACAGTAGAGCTATGTCATGATGTCACATCATGCATCTCCATTTTCCCAGCAACACTCGCTCATCTCATAAAAATTTGAACAGCTTCTCCCCCATTGAATGATATCCAGCTAGTCAGAGGGCATTGGGGATCAGAATGTCATTGTTTTGTTGATTTACTGTTAGTTCTGTGTTTGTAGCGTTTTCATGAAAAAAATGATTTGATGATTTACATAACCGTTAAACAGCAGCTCTGTAAGCTTCTGTACAACAGATTTGACAATGTGCTTCATATTACATTTCATTAGATTTTTATATGTTACAGTGTGCAGTGTGTATTTTACTGTGCTGTCAGTGAAATTTTCCCATCAGTTAGTGGAGATGTGAGTTTGGATGAATCAGTCTAAGAACAGTTAGCTGTCTGTCAGTCCCTGTCTGTACAGGTGTTGCTCTAACTCTGTTCTGCCTCTGTTTGCCAATGTTTTTCAGCCACTCAGTTACAGACAGAGCAGAGTGGGTCTCTGTTAAGTCGGGCTGGGTTTAAAAAATGGATTTTCTGCTTCATATTGATTTTCATTTTAAAGATCCAATATCGATTCATAAATTCCGTACAATGATCTTTTTATGTATGCCATTTCCTGTTTCTTAGTCCCGCACGTGATCTGTGCGATTGTGCAAGACTAACCGAATAATCACAGAGCAGCGGGCTGCTGTTTATTCATCGTTTTCCCTGCTACCTGGGTGATTTTGGCCGTCGCCTTGGTTAGAGCTTGTGTAGCGTCCTTGCACACACAAACCCATCACTTTCAATGTAGATGTGCGTCAAGCACGCTTACAACCAGAAGCGGTGGTGCGCATTTGGTGTGTTTTTTCGTTTACGTCCATGGCGCAGCTCCACTGACCTGTTTCTCCTGCTGGTGTTGTGTCAGTCTCTCTCCTACTGTTTTCCACAGAGCTCTGCCCTGTTTGAAAAGTTGAAGAAAGCCCGTATGTGGAAAGACGTTACCTCTGAGATGTAGAATATGTATTATTACAATTATTGTTTCTCTTCTGAGAAACAATATTATATATAACAATAATATTCTCAGCTGTTAGGAGGTGCCCCCCCTCGACCACCCCACTCCTGCTGTAAAGGATAGGCAAAATATAATCATAGGACATGTCTCTTCTGATTATTTAAGTAGGCAGTGTAAGGCTCAAGCATCCTTTCTATTTTTATATTTAATAGAGGGGGGGACGGTATCTGAAAATACAGCTGTCAAAAAATCCAGGGAAAACCCTGTTAATTGCGTCCATTCACTGCTGAAATGTGCACATTTATTGCAGTACTTATATATCACACACAACTGTACTGAGGAGTTGCACTGTTGTGCGTAATTTGACTGCTTTTGCGTCAACTTGTAATGTAAACATTAATACTTTCAATAATGCACCGGTAAGAGAGTTTCATCATTGTACAATTTGCAGCATTAGTTCTGTCAAAATCTCTTTCATAACCAGGCAAAATTGGTATTAAAACTGAAATTACTCTAAATGAATTAGTATTTAATCAAACTGGATCGAATCGGGACCTTGTGGATCAGAATCGAATTGATTCGGTAAATCAGTAGCAATAACCAGCTCTACTGTTAAGGTTTATTGATTTTAAAGACAATGAAACAAACGGTCTTTTTATGGTCTTTTTAAATTTTTATTAACATAGCACGAGTGATGTGACATGGTCTGGGACAACAAAAGGATAAACTTCTTCTTCTCCTTCTCTTAGTAATCCATTTTCCATTTTCCATTCTTGCTGTCATAGCTGCCCAGTCACCCACCTTCCTGAATCTAACACCACTGTGGACAATTGCTTAGATTCCTTGCTGGCCCTGCTGTATGCTGGCAATTTAATTGTTCACCTGGAGGGTCTAGCAGCCAAGGAGAGTGAGGCTGAATTAGACCGTCTTTTTGAGTTAACAATTTTCTTTTGCATCTACCCTTTAGTTCCATGTGGTGACAATAGCCATACATCACCCAGAAAACAGTTAGCCAGTCAATAGAAAAAATAAAAAAAATAAATAAAAAGACAGCCAGATGATGGCTGGTAGCAGCTTCACTGTGAGCACACACTGTAGGTGACTTGCTACATATGGAAAATGGTTTCCCACTCCA
Organism: Selene dorsalis; assembly: GCA_900303245.1. NCBI lineage: Eukaryota > Metazoa > Chordata > Actinopteri > Carangiformes > Carangidae > Selene > Selene dorsalis. The sequence goes on along the minus strand of OMNW01011594.1, from coordinate 7,579 downwards.
TGTTTTAATTCTCAGTTTTTTGCTTTGAGAACCTTTAGTCACATTGTACACAGTGTACACTATACACTTATGGAAATGTTGATATGGTTTAACTTGCTAGCCACACACTGGTCACTTAATGCGTCTGTCTATCAGAGCCATATGCAGGTATTTGCCTGTCTTTGTGTTGACATGACCTCAGTCTTCAAGGTGACCCTTGTCTGTAGAGAGCCTGAATGTGACTTAGTCTATAAAATGTGAGTGACAATACACTTCTGTGATGTGTGTGTGATGAAGGGCAGGAACAAGTGTAATCTTGAGGAAATATCAATCACAACTGAAAAAGACTGTTGTGCAAAATGCTTCAGTCAGTGACAAAATACTGTATTAAGAAAAATGAGTAGGTGTGACTGAAAGCACTTCTCATTTTAAATCAATCTGTTGGTAAAAATCTGTGGGAGTATGTGGTGCTCTGGTGGGTGAGTGGTTAGCGTATGTCCCATGTGGGCACATTGAGCCCCAAAGCAGGAGATCTTCACTGTGTCTATCAGTAAAGGGATAAAATGGCTAATACCTGAAAGATGTGGTAATATATCAGTGAACGTATGTGTCCCACCTGCAGGCCCGAATTACAACCCGCCTACAGCAGTACAGGGCAAAAGCGGAGTTATCCAGGAACACCCGGCCTCAGGCATGGGTGCCCCGGGAGAAGCTGCCACGACCTCTGACTTCTAGTGCCTCAGCTATCCGGAAACTCATGAGGAAGGCAGAGCTGATGGGCATCAGCACTGACATTTTCCCTGTGGACACGTCTGATACCAACGCCAGCATGGATGGACGTCGGAAACACAAACAACCGGCCCTCACAGCAGACTTTGTCAACTACTACTTGGGTGAGGAAACTATTCTTGCAGTTCTAGACACCACAGCTTTGTTACTTACTTTCCTCCCATTTCCCAGTGTTCTTGCATATCTTATTTTACCATTTGTTCTTCTGTTACATGGGAAGAGACGTGGACAGAGTGAGTGAGAATCATAACCAATGCTTTAGAGACCTACAGAGTGTTTACCCAGAAAAGTATTAATTGGAATAAAAACTGGCATTCAAAATAAAATTTGTTACAATTACAACTTTTTAAAAACTCAAGCATCATTTAATTAGCTTGCAGCATTCACACTTGAATGGATTTGACAATACGGTCATAGTTCTGTGAACGTCATCATAACCTTGGCAAGGAAAAAAAAGTTGTTTGCATACTCCTCTCTGCTGCAGAGGGAGGAGGATAACCGATAGTGACCTTTGTCTGTGTTCTTCATTAAGCTTTCCTCAGCAAAACTATATACACACGTCAATATTTTTTCAGTTCAGCAAGTCAGGTTGTCATTGCAACACTGAACACTTATTACAAATTTTCGTCATTGTGCAGGTATGAATACTCATGTTCATCGTAAGTCCAACAGTTTTATTGGAGTGCTATAATATTGCTTATCAATGGAGTACTATTAATGGAGTGAAAAGTTTAGTTTACTCATGTCATTATTTCAATTTATACAGGTAAAACCATGTACATCAGTCCATACTTAAAGCATTAACTGTACGGTTGTTGCTAAATTAATGTGAATGTCTGTATAGGTGTTTTCTCCACCAAAACGTAGTGATTATATTAGATGTGGATGAGAAGCAATAGTGGTAACCTTGAGCACACTGCATCAGCCTGCATCAGCGGGCCTATCTGCCATCAGTACACTCTCTTATGTGCTTTTTCCTCTTATGTGCTTTTTCCTGTATATAGATTGTGATCATGCTATTGATTTTTGTCCCATTGATATTCAGAGAGGAACATGCGAATGATCCAGATCCAAGACAACATCTCAGAACAGAAGAGCTTAAAAGACAAGCTGGAGAATGAGCAAGAAAAACTACATGTGGAGTACAACAAGGTGAGCAGCATACTCCAGTCCCACAAGACCTTTGTTTTGCAATAAAGAAGATGATGACTGTAAGTAGTCAACCACATATCAGTGAACAACTAAAGAATTATCACCTGCTGTAGCTGTTGCAAGCCACAGTCAGCCTCCAGTCTGTTATAACAAATTTTTTATTATTTTAAATATTTAAAGATGAAAATTAAAACATGACTCCCATCTAGTGTTGAGCTAGTAGAATGCTAACAACTGAGTACTGCTGTCTAGCGCCTCTTCTTCTAAGCGCATAATTACCACCTATGGAAGCTGTGATAAGTCAAGCAAGATGTCAGTATCCCACACTTGGAGTGTTCCCTCAAGTGATGAGGTCTGAATAGAACAATAATTAGAAATGCGGTGAAGTTATCCATAACTTTCAATGCAGCTGCGCTACAACACAAAAGCAACATGCTGCCCAGCTCCCAGTGCTGTTGCTGGCCGACTTGCACTCTCTATCGGCAAGCAGCAACTCAGTTACCCGGTCCAACCCTGGCTCTCGACTCCCCTCTACCCATCCACCCCCCATCACCGGGACTGAACATTATTACATTTCTACTACTTTTTATCACATTTTTAACTTCTATTACACATTATGTAACGACTACACGTCTCTGCTGTCTCTCTCCTCTCCACATGGCTGAGTCACCTCTTCCTCCTCCACTCGCAGTGAATACGGTGAAACTTAAAAATTCAAAGTTATCCTAGTCGCCAATAATGTTATGTTAGTGGGTTTCTACCTTAGATTACTACTACTGTATATCTCTGAGGAACAAACACGAACACAGACAACGGTTGCAGGTGCAGGTCATTGGTTTACTGATTGAAGAGTTCACCGCATACACACTTATGTGATTGGCACTACCACCGGGCACAGCGCCCACCCGTGGGGTGGCATACGTAAATGCAACCCACATACATCACAGTATTACTGAGTGAAATGACACAGTCAGTTTTGGTTGCTTAGTAACGGCAGACAAGACAGTAGCACAACCATAGATATATAGGGTTTTTCCTGGATGAAAATGAGGTGGTGGTGGTTCCTGGAGCACCACTCCACACA
>OMNW01011592.1:0-23251 GCA_900303245.1 Selene dorsalis | reverse complement strand
TCTGCAGAGCGTTCACAGTGACAGCTATAGCCCAGATGTGTATACTGGGTCTTATGTGGGTGTTTGGGGCTTTCCTGTTTACTGAGCAGTCAAGACCAAACATGGGGGTCGTATATATCTTCACTATTCTCAACAGCCTGCAGGGGGCGCTGGTGTTCATTATGCACTGCCTGCTGTCTAAACAGGTAAGATCCAGTAGCTGAGTGCATACTTCTGTGTGTGTGTGTGGCTTTGTGAGGCTATGACAGAGATTTACACAAGAGATTAACCTGTTACGTTTGTTACACATGCAAAGACAAAAATGAGTGATGACAAAAGACAGATGTGTCCTTTAGCATGAGAGTTTCCAGCAGTGTATTTTTTTGCTGATGTTGTGCTGCCCACTGCAGGTGAGAGAGGAGTACGCTCACTTCCTCTCCTGTATCTGCACAACACCCAAGAAGAGATACTCAGACCTGAGTACCACCAATCCCTCCAGCAGTCAGTCACAAGTAAGCATGAACTGATCTCACTTTCAGTGACTAGGTCACAACCACATTTACTCATCTACTGTACTTACATACAAATCAGAGTGCTTTTTATGCTATGTACTGTAAATAGTTACTAGATTGTGACTTAACATAAAAAACAGATGATCAGCTTCTAAAACATGATGCATTGTTAAACACTGATTACTAATTTATACAAATACTTAATATTAATATATTTAGCTGAAAATATATGTTGTTTTTTTTTTTACTTTTTCTAGAGAATATGATTATTTCTACACTGTGGTTTTGCTACTTTTACTGAGTAAACACAGTTAGTAAACAGTTGTGTGTTTGTATTTGTTCAGGCCTCTCGGAGCGGGGACCAGACTGGAGAATCCCAGATATGAAGAGCTCTGTCTTTTATTTCCTCACCCCCAGAGACAGAGTGTCACTTCTTTGGCCTGAAGGAGCTAAGTTAGCCCTGATTTGAAAGTTTGGAATCACCCGAAATAAAAATTCAGTCATTACTTGTTTATCTTTTTCATCATCATCAAAATTAAAATGTCATAGTTTTAGCACGTGGTTTTCCAAATCTGAGGGATTTCAACAAAGTCAGTGTGTTGGGATTTCTTTCCCTCCTTTGTTTCTTGTGAAATACATGGGGACTGTAATGTGTTCAGGCCTCTTTATTCATCAAACAAACAGATCTCTCCCTGGTTGAACTCTTAAAGCCCATGGACAAACAGTAAGTGATCTGTACCAGCAGTCTGCAGTATGTTTTGGCTTGAAAGAGTCACAGGACAAAAAGGCTGGTAGTCTATCAGTAGTTACATCTCTGGCCTTTCAGACACTTTTGGAGTTAATGAGACAGGTTATTCTGACTTAAAATCCATTCATCTGAATCCAACAAACATTGTATCCAAGTATAACCATGCAGTTGCATGATACATTTTTTTTTCCATACAAAATATTATACAGCCCTCTAATGGTAGATGAAGTTGTATTGAAAATGACTGAATTTTTATATTGATGTGATGTGTAATCCCATACCTGTTATTGTCAACGTGGGCAAAAATATATAAATGTCTTACAGTGTTTGTTCAGGAACTCAGTAGCTAAGTGAAAGTGAAAATAATTCAGTAGCTCATCAGTTCAGCCAGAACATATCACAGTCATCATATAAGCTGTATTCCCTTTGAAGTGGTTTAAAGTGATAAAGATCTAAATTATTTATTTTCAAGTGCAGACTATAAAGTCTACATTATGTAGACTACAAGAAAATATGAGCGATGCTCTTGATGTTTAATGCAAACAGTTTGAGCTGTATTTTATATAGAGGTTTAATGTAAAAAATAATGGCTGTGCGTGTTGTTCTTGGGAGATTTACAGAACAGATTTGTTTCTATGTACTGTATTTAACAGTATGTGGTAATGGTAAGAAACAGCTGCGGATGCAAATTACTCATGAATTGCCTGTGGTTGTCCCTCATGTTCCTCCTGTAAACCTCATGTGGGAATCTGCAACATGTTGTTTCTTGTTTTTGAACAAAAGAAGTGATTTTTTAAAGCACTTGTGGCTGTTTTCTTTTTAAGAATCTATCTTGTTTGCAAGCGAGCTGTGCCTTTTTTTTCGCTGTTATGTGAAGTTTTTTATTGTTGAAAATGTAAATCAAGAGAAGAGATCTGGTCTAAAAAGACTCCTTGGACAATTCACAAAAACAGACCCACCCCTCTGATAAGCCAGCAGTTTCCTGCAATCAAACTGTGTTTATGGAATAAAAGTACATTCACATTTTTTTTTAGAGCTATTAGCTTGTGCCTCAACACATTGTCAGAGACTGTAAAGTATCACATTCCTAAAACGACAATTTGGACCATTTCAGTGAGGTCTTATGGGAGTTGTACAGATCTGAGTTTTATTATTTCATTGCACTTTTATTTTGTCAGTATGATAGTCCAGCCACAGGGTGCATGGGGTTATGAAGAAGACCTGAGGACCCACTTACAGAACCAGAACAGTTTACTTGTGGTAAACTTACCGACTTCCTGTTTTATAGATGGAGATCAGGTCAAAAGACACTGACCTTCAGAATGTTTATATATGATTGGTGTTCTACTATGTTGTTTTGTCTCTCCTTTTTGTTGTGTTCAGATTACTGTATGAGTTGGTTTTAACAACTAAACTGTTCTTTGGTTCTTAAGCAAGCCTCCACTTCTTGTTGACTATCAATAATGTTGATTCATGCATTGAACAATGTACTTCTATGTGAAAAGCTACATGCAATATGCAGCATATTGTGAATGTAATATTGTTAGAATATACTATATGTGTTTTTAGTTTGAAGGTATATGAGCCTATTTTTCTACTTTGTTTTGTTGGAAATTGTTTGGTACTTTTTTTCTTAAAAGATTATGCAACACAAATTTTTATTAAAGCTTCTACTTCATCTGAACATCTGTCTGTGGTTTATTAGCAGATTTGTTCACATTTATTCATTCACAAGGCAGATTTGAGGTACTTTTTGTATCAATGACATGTATCTACAGGAAAGGGAAATAAAAGTGACCTTTATTCTACTACTTTTAATCAACAGCTTACTTGAAATTTTACCATTCACAACACACAAGGCAAGGGAAATTTATTTAAATAGCACATTTCAGCAACAGGGCAATTCAAGTTGGGTTATATAGTGCAAAAGAAGAAAACATAAAAAACACATTTGTACACACACAATATTAAAAATAGAATGATAAAAAGATGAACACAACTAAAAAAGGATGAAACATTCCCTGGGTGATCTGCTAACTGCAGTATTTTTAATGGTACTCAAGCGAGTTTTAGATATAACAAAAAGCAACAACAAGTATTGTTCATAAAATGAACAATTTGTCTCTGTCAGACATTGATGCTTTTATAACCCAGACTCTGACTGACAGGGCTGTGGGGTATAGTGAATCACTCTCTTGCTCAGACCAGCAGCAGCTACTACACCGACGCATGCATTTGTGAGTTGAGACCTGTGCTGCTCTCTGCGACTGCGTGCTCAAGCTTATCAGGCATTTCACTCCCAACGCCCGTTCTGAGAGCATCTGATCTGACTGAGCTGATCTGGCCACACTGAGCAACTAAAACGTTAGCTGGCATTTCTCGGGACCTGTGGAGGAGCTTCACAGCTGCCTGCTGCTGGAAACTCTTTTTTAAAAATTTTTTTATTTCTTTGTGGATGAGGACTGAAATCCCTGTGCAGGTAAGCCTGCTCTCACCACATCATAATGCCATGTTCTGTTTGTTTTGGTGCAGTGAAGTCACTGTGTGTATTCCCACAGATCACGTTATGTATCTGATGAGTGGTGTCATAGTGTGCCTCAGTGTTTTGGGGGCTGTGAAGTTGCTGTCATTGCCCTGGCTCTGCAGCCTGCCAGCGGGGCTGGGGCTTTGCCTGGCCTGGAGGGGTTCCTGGAAGTTCCTTCAAGTAGCTCTATGCACCATTAAAAGAGACCTAATGTGAGTAGGTTGTATGGACGTATATGCACATGTGTGTTTCTCTTATTGTCATATTTTATACTCTACTCACTGGTCCTGCTGGTATCTTCTCCAGTTTTATTTTTAACTCCTCTTCCACTCCTCCTTACCTTCAAGGTGTCTGGCTGTTATATTGCGAGTCAGGTTTTCCATGTACCGCAATCTGAGAAATAAAAGCACCATCCCTGCCCTGTTTGCCCAAATGGTGACACAGCACCCAGACAAACCTGCCTTAATCTATGAAGCCACAGGGGAGGTGAGGACCTTTCACAGATTATTAAAAAAATGCTTTGCTGAATTAGAAATGAAACACAAAACAGTTATTTCTGTGTTTATTCTATTAGGTTTGGAGTTTCAGGGAACTGCAGGAGCGATGCCATGCTGTGGCACACTGGGCACTTGCACAAGGCTGGGCGGAGGGTGATGTTGTGGCTTTGTATATGGAAAGCCAGCCTTTAGTAGTGGCACTGTGGTTGGGTCTTGCCATGGTTGGTGTAGAGGCAGCACTCATCAACCACAACCTCCGACAAAACTCATTCCTGCACTGTGTCAGCGTGTCAGGTGCTCGGGCCATGGTCTTTGGGACAGAGCTGACTAAAGGTGGGAGCGGGTCATACACTACAGAGAGACAGATGTTGTGTTAGCTGAAGACATGAAGACAAATGATAAATGTTGAATGTAGTGTCACCGTACCACTGTATTTATTCTGTATTTGTAACGTTTACCCTTCAGCACTGTCAGAAGTGAGCAGCTCCCTGCAGCCCAGCATGGTTTTGTTCAGCAGTGGTGAGCAGCAGACTGAGGTGAAGCTTGGCAGCCTCCATCTTCAGAGCCTGGACGCCCTGCTGGCTGCTTCACCCAGGCACCCGATGAACTATGCACTCAGGAAGGATTTTAACGGTGAGGCCCTGTGTTGTTGTTGTACACACCGCTACATGCTGTAATGTTACAAATTAAAAAGATTTGATTGCAACACCTCCTCCCGCTGCTTAGCAAGTCTTTGCCTGTCAGAGAAAACTGCCAGACTTCCCTCCCTTATCTTCTTATGAGACTTTATCCACTTGATAGCACAAACAACACACACCACTGTCAAACAACAGCTCACTTCATCAAGAAATATAGAATCACATACAGTAAATAAGAAGTGATTTTAGTTTTTCTTTGATATAAGAGACTTCAATACCTAAACACCATAAACTGATATATTTGTGCAATAACCTTTCTCTTATTGATTTACTTATTTGTATTATACCTGTATTATCACATGACATTCTTAAGTTATTACTCTTCAAGTCTTTGCTTGCACAGCCTGTATGGAATGACAGACCGAAGCATGTTGTGACGAGGGAGCCTGGATACATACCACACACATTAAACATTGACAAATAAACAAAAGACAAAGCATTAGCGTGAAAAGCATGTTTAAATTTCCCTGTAAAAACTCTCCTGAGTGTTACGGCTCTCTCTCCATGCAGACAGACTCTTCTACATCTACACCTCTGGTACGACAGGAATGCCAAAGGCAGCTGTGGTGGTGCACAGTCGGTAGGTTAATCTGTCATCATCTGAACTGGTTCCTGTAGTGTTTATTTAGGCAGGAAACTTGCACATGTTTAAATGATACTTACAGTGGAAACCAGAGCAATGGTAATGGACCAAAGCCTAAGCGATTTTATCAAAACTTCTTGAACCCTTTTTTTCGTCCTCATACGGACATTAAGGATAATTAAAAACAGGAAAGTCATAACATCGGGATGACAGAGTTGTTAAAACGGTCATGTGGTGTATAACTCAGTGGGTTGAGGAGGTGCCCCATGTGCAGAGGCTATAGTCCTCGCTGCAGCCGGCCCCTGTTCGAAACCCAGATTTGGTGGCCCTCCATTTCCTGTCTCTCTCAACTATCCTATCAAGTAAAGGCAAAAAAACCCCCCACCAAAATAAACCTAAAAAAACAGTCAAGTGTCTCAGGGACCATCAGTGAGATAAAGAATGAGATGAAGTCTGAGGATCTTTCTTGTCAGGTATTTTCGCATCGCTGCCTTTGGCTTCTACTCGTTTGGCTTGCGACATGATGACATCATTTACAACTGCCTTCCCCTGTATCACTCTGCAGGTATGAACCACTGTTTCATCTCACTCACTTTTTTTGTTATGTTTTGTAAATATATATATATATTTAGTGACATATATACAATTTTATCTGGTATATGACCAGATAAAAGTAAACAGACCAAACTTAAAAAACATGATTTTACTTCACCACCGAAATATAATACTGATACCATTACACTAATCATACTGATCAATATCAAAGCAACATGTCTTCTTCCTGACCGACACTAGTCGGAGATGTTAAGCTTTAGAGAGAGCTTGTAAATAGATGCCGTCTGTGTTCATGTGGATGCCTTCAGGTACCATTATGGGTGTGGGACAGTGTTTGCTCTTTGGTTTGACTGTTGTCATCAGGAGGAAGTTCTCAGCCAGTAGCTTCTGGGATGACTGTGTTAAACACAACTGCACTGTGAGTACTCACTGCCATAAATGTGTTACTACTGATTTTCCTAATCAATACTGACTGATCTCTATATAATAAAGAATCTCATATTGGCCTGTTGTTGTCCTCGTGTTTGTGTGCATGTCTAGGTAATCCAGTACATAGGCGAGATATGCCGTTACCTGTTAGCCCAGCCAGTCCGGCCATCTGAGGCCATTCACCGGGTCCGTATTGCCCTTGGTAACGGCCTTCGCCCCTCTGTGTGGGAAGAGTTTGTCCAGAGATTCAGAATCCAAAAAATTGGTGAATTTTATGGTGCCACAGAGTGCAACTGCAGCCTGATCAACATAGATGGAAAGGTATGTCTCTGTGTGTTATTTTAAATGATGATGAAAGTACAGACTGAAGAAGTGTTTTTTCAGCTGTATCATGTCTCATATACACTTGTTCTGACATATCCAGGTGGGAGCGTGTGGGTTCAACAGTCGCATCCTCCCAGCCTTTTACCCCATCAGACTGGTGAAGGTGCAGCAGAAGAGTGGAGAGCTGCTCAGGGATTCACAGGGACTCTGTATACCATGTCTGCCTGGTGAGGACACATATACACAGAGCTGCAGATTGGCAAAAAAAAAAGAAATCCTATAAATTAATTACAATAATCTCTTTTCTCTCCTCTTGCTGTCTCTCTATAGGTGAGCCAGGTATGCTAGTGGGACGTATCAACCACACAGACCCACTCAGGAGGTTTGATGGATATGCTAATCAGGATTCTACCAAAAAGAAAATAGCTCACAATGTCTTCAAGATGGGAGACTCTGCTTACGTCTCAGGCATGTGTTGTTCTATAACTTACAATCAGGATGATGATGGATGATTTCCAGCTTTTCTGTGTTCATACATGTTTCTTGTAGACACACAGTATAAAATAATAGAATTGGAGGCTGTATGCTGAATGAGAGTGATTCACTATGGTCAATGACAAACTGGGAACTGTTCAGTGAAGTTACCCTTTGTATTTCTATATAATAGTGATGGAATAAACTCCATGTTCATGTGAGTGGAAAATGATGACTGATGATTAATGGAGATGATGACCCTACTTCTCCCTTAACACAGGAGATATTACGTTCTACTTCAGTAGTTTTTGGTCCTTATAATTTTCCATAATAGCCATTTTTACACAAGAGTTGTTTTACTGTCCTGTCTGAAATAGAGGGCACAGTGACTCAACATCATTTAAAAACAAAGTCAGAACAGTCTTGGTGAATCACCATCACTACAGACGTTGGTCTTACTTGCTCTACAACCCCCTGCAGGGATGATGACGACGACACTGATGGTTGCTATTATTTTTCTGTCTCTGTCTGGTTCCCTCTGTCTGTCTTTCAGGTGACATATTGGTGATGGACGATTATGGATACATTTATTTCAAGGACCGCATTGGAGATACGTTTCGATGGCGAGGGGAGAACGTTTCCACCACAGAGGTGGAGGGAGTCCTCAGTGGCCTGCTGGGACACACTGATGTAGCTGTCTATGGTGTTTCTGTACCAGGTGGGAATGAGATGAGGCTGATTCAGGATCCTAACAGCAGCTCAGTGTGGGCGTGACATTATGTCCTCTCTGCTTACTACGTTTTGTGCCTGTCTGTGGGCAGGTGTTGAAGGAAAGGCTGGTATGGCAGCAATTGCTCATGCAGGAGGCCAGTTTGACCTAGATGCATTCTTGACTGCTGTACAGAAAGCCCTGCCATCCTACGCACGCCCCGTCTTCCTTAGACTAATGCCATCTGTTGACACTACAGGTGAGAGAGCAATAGGACATGCAAACACATATGCATTTAAAAAAGCTGTTGGTGCCATGTCATATTCTTTCTGGACCTTTGCCCTCAGGTACTTTCAAAATTCAGAAGATGCGACTGCAGAGAGAAGGATACAAGCCACAAGACCCGAGTGAAAATATTTATTTTCTGGACAGTCGTGCTAGGTGTTACAAGCCCGTTACTGATGAACTGCATGATGCCATCGTGGAGGGAAAGGTGTGTCTATGAGGAGGACAAGTGGGACACAGAGCCTGTTGAAGAGGATATTACAGAAGAAAAAGAATGAAAGAATATATGCAGATGTATTTCTAGGGATTCAGTGAAGACTATATCCCTGTAAATAGTGTAATAACCTGCTGTGGTTATTATCAAACAAAGTATTATTTTTATTTTGTTTTTTTACCAAATTTAATACATTTTCTTATACCAATTGCATCTGTGTTTGTGTCACTCAATATCCTGTAATAAGTAAATGAATAATACATTTAATAAAAAAGTTCTAAAACCTCTCCCAGTGAAAGCCATTTAAATAAAGGACAACATCAATAGTTTTACCTCAGTCAAACAAAAGACATGAAGCTACAATTCAGCCTTTAACGTCAAGTGAAACTCGTTGGTAGCCTCAGACATGTCTGAACCAAGTCTCATAATCATTTAATTAAGAGCTGAGATAATAAAATAAATTCAGAACCACAAATATGAATTTCACACAGCGCTGGAGGAAAAGTCGTGGATCATGGGATGCATGCACAAAATTTCCTGGCAATCCGCCCAACAGTTGTTGAGCCACTTCAGTGTGGAACAAAGTGGTGGACCGACTCAAGTATCCCCAGGGCCAAACCACAAGCACACATAAATATTAAGTAGTGGTGGGCGGATCGATCTAAAATATCCATAGTATCGATACCAGCGTTGGTATTGGTATTGATCAATACTTGCATGATTAGATCGATACTTAAGTTTCAGTTTCTCTTCTCTACGTTCAGTACAGTTTTTAAGTTTTCTTGCTTTTATAAGCATTTCTGAGTTAGTTAATAAAAGTAGTTTTATTTGCCAAAAATCTTTGTCCTGTGTTTTATTATGATCACGATTATAATTAATTAAAGGAATAATTACAAAATAATTCAATGATCATGAAAATTCAAATTTTCATTCAAATTGATGATGCATTCACTTCATAAATTGTTACGCATTGCTCTCCCTTACACAAAAGTAGATAAACTGCTTTTCTAAGTAAAAGGTATTGGTATTGGTATTGGTATTGGTATCGGCAATACTGGCCAATACCAATACCTATTTACTTGGTATTGGATCAATACCAAATTTTGCAGTATCACACACCCCTAATATTAAGCTTAAGAATTTAATGTCAAAAATTGAGTATTTTATTGAGGAGAATGTTTTAGATGATCAACATCCGTCTGGATTTTTGGTTTTATTCAGTGAAACATGGTAGGTCAAACTGAACCTAGTCTTGCTGCTCTGTTTTTTCACTGCTGGTTTACTGTCTGTTGTTTTCCCCTTTCTAGTGGGTTTAGCTTTACTGAGCTGGTTCTTTGTCATGGATCTCAGAGGTTTGGTTTTCATTTCCTCTCCAAGAGAACACATTGCTGTATTTTTGTCCTCTGTCACACATGTGCAGTCGTATGGTATTTTGCTGCTGGTACCAGTTGATGCAGTGCTAATGTCTCCCTCAGTGGAAGGTGCGCTCTTCATCAATTGATCATCAGCGATAGCAATGTTTTCTACAGGTTCATACTCTGGAACCACGCTGACATGCACACTCTCTGACAACACCATAAGACCCCCACACACAGAGACACTCTCAAAGTATGGGTACACCTTCTCAGCAAAGCGATGGCTAAACATGAAAAGATGTGTATCAGTATCAGCGTTCCTGAACTCTACCGTCCCTTCATCCCAGTCCAGTCTCACATGGATCCTGCTGAGGTGGTGTGAGTTGTCAAAGGGTATGCTCTGAGAGGGAGTGGTCAGAGCTTGGTACTTGCTGTCTCTCAGGCTGATGCACCAGAGTCCTGCCTCTGGACAGGCCTCAAACTCATCCTGTCTGGATATTGACTCAGCAGCCACACCAAGTGTCCAGTTATTGGTGTCACCAACCTGTTAAAGTCAATAGAGAGTGGATATAAGAACGAATGCTTCAAGACTCAGAAAAGCATGTGTGTATATATTTTGAGGCTCATTCATTATCACTACAGCAAAAGAGACATATGGACTGATATTTGCCTCTGCCTAAAGACATTTGGAAAGAGATTGTTTGGTAGGTAAGGTAGGATATTTAACACTGCAATTCATTTTATTCATAGCAATTCAACAAAACTAAATTGTAGATGGTCTAAGACAGTGATTATGTGTTTCTATCCATCCTATCTGTCAATCTGTTACTAGTTTTTAAATTCACAGTGTCAAATTGCGTATTCAGCAGGTTAATAGAAACACATATTCTGTCTCATGGTAGATAAAATTTCTCAATAGTAACATGGACCATATTTTGTGCAAAACTGCAATTGAAACTGTGCTACTGATATAAGCTGCTTTGGTGTATATACATTATGCAAATACCTCAATATCCCAACAGTGCACTCCTGAGTCAAAGCCCTGTCTTGCCAGAATGCAGGAGTAAGGGTGGAAACGTTCAGGATTGGCTGGGACAGGAACATCCTCACCCATATTCTGCGAGGGTCCAGGAGTTATCTGGAGACCATTCAACCCAGGAGATACCCTCAGAGACTGGCCAGCTGTTCTGGGATCCAGGGTCACCGGGGCTGGAAGAAACAAAGGAGGTTTGAACAACTGAAAGACAGAGTGAGGAGACGATGAACACAAGTAACATACATGCATGGCAATAAACTGACTGTAGGGGGCGATGTGTCTCATCTTCTCCCAGACAGCATAGTGGAGGTTACCCAGGTGTTTGGCCACATCTATCAGAGGCCTGCAGAGCTTCATTGGTTTCCTGTGACCTATCCAGGCACTGCAGGAAATAAATATGGGCAGGCCAACAGTCACACATCTGTTTGTAATGTGCTGGGGAGTTAAAAGTCAACAAGAAAAGTCACATACCTATTCATAAAGTCTTGGTACCGCTGTAAAAGACAAGTGTATGCATTTATTGTTTTATACATCAACACCTCATTGACTCATTATGTATCATTTGATTGCTATGACCTGTAAAAACTCAGCTCCATCTCCTTCTGCATCGAGCTCCTCCTCAACCAGTTGGATCTTCTCCTCCAGTGACTTTATCACCTGGTTCAGTCTGTCCGCTCGCTCTTCAGCCTCTCTCCTCCTCTCCTCCTGTTCCTTCCTCAGCTCAAGTATCCTGGCTGCTTCCTCCTCTCTCAAAAACCGGTGAAGACTCTCAAACTCTGTTTTCATCCGCTCCTCGGTCAGTTTGGCCTCAGCCTGGAGAAGACAGAAAAGTGAGGAAAGAAAGAGGATAGTGGGGGAAGAAGGGATCACAACTGACAAACAGTTGAGTTTTATTAGCAGCAGTTTAGTTCAGCAGTCCTACCTGGTTGTGGCTGGATGCATGTTCACAGGTCTGTGTGACTTTCTCAACCAGAAGCAGCTTTTTCTTGAGTCCATTTAACAGTGGTCTGAGCTCCTCCTAGTTGTTACAGGCAGAATTACATTCGAGGACATACAGAGAACATAATAATATACAGAGGCCAAAGACTACACTTCACCCGGGGTCAGTCATCCTGCACTTGCTCCATATGGCTACAAAACTAAATCCATCAGTGTGCATGGTGCAGCACATTTATTCAAATACTGCAGTTAAATGTGACACGGCAGTTTTAAGTTACTTGACAGGAAGAGACATTTGTACAGATGAAGATACTCAACAGTATTACATGCTACAACATTAATATGATACTCAAAGTGTGTGTTGATATAACAAATAAATAATACAATAGATAAAGAGTTTTTTTCAACACTGGCTCAATCAACATGAGACGAATACAGTTGCATGCAGCATATTCATGAGCCAGTCAAGTATACTGACAGTATTCATAGACGCGTAACACACACACCACCAGCATTTAGCTGTGTGTGTGTGTGTGTGTGTAGGTCAAATATCATGTGATATGAGATCTTAACATGTATGATACGAGGATAGTAACAGTAATTAGCAGCTTAACTTTCAGCATGGTGCCTCTAAGTCTTACTGTTAATGCTGCTTGAATAAACTAATCTTGGATTAACACAAGGCGGCATCTGTTTGGGCAGGAAAATGAATATTTACAGAGGATGAAAAAATGCCTGACTGCCCTTCTGTCTACATGTCTTCTTACTGTGGTCACAGCATGCCTGTAAATGAAAAAGTAACAGTCACAAGAGGGCCCCCTTAGTCTTGGCGAAATGAATAGGCTTCAGATCCTGGAGGAGCATTCGCTGTTGAGAGCTGTGCTGTCATTTGATGTCTTTGTGCTTACTGTTTGGCTTAAAGTTTGGCTTTGCGGCAGCAGGGTGAACTGGAAATCCAGCATTCAATTGCTCTTGTTGGAACTCATCTAGTGTCCTTGAGAAAAACAGTGAATACCTGCCAGCTGCTCTGATCCATCACCATGATGCTATAAGGCTTTCAGTGAAGGGTGGCCTGTTCCAGGTCTTTTATTCATGAGGTCAAGACAATTAATAGGGTAGGAAAGAATAAAAAACATATTCATCTATAAAAAAATATTTTCTTTCCCTGACATCTCTCCAATAAATCTTTTTTTTTTTAAATGTGAAATATAGTTTTGTTTACTGAGGCTCAAAACTTAGTTCAAACTACAAGGGAAAATACTTACTAACTGCTCATGACTCATGGACAAATAAAGCACTGACAGGGGTCTCTTGTGTTGTTTTATACACAAGAAAACGTTATAAATAGAGTGTTTGACTTCAGTAGAAGTAAAATATAACAAGGATGATTCATGAATTTAAAGTAGAGTAAGTAAACCACAAGAAAAGTGCAGAGGAATCGTTAACATACTCTGAAATGTTTTCATCATGACAGATTTAAAGACTTAATAACCAGCAGAGGATTGAAGATTGATACTAAACGAGCTCTTCAGTCCAAGAGACTGTCACAAGTTGACAAGTTTTCCCTGCTCCTTAATAATAATATTCTCAAGGGCTGAAATGATTACATTCTTTATAGCAGAACTGATGTTTTTAGTCAGTGAAAGTGTGTTAGAGTCTTAGTTTTTGTGATTCATGATTCCTACCTTGCAGTCACTTGCAGCCTCAGTTAAGAGGTAAACCCTGTGTCCTGCATGGCTCACAGCTGCACACTGTTTACATAAAGGCTCCAGGTCATCCAAACAGAACAGAGACAGGCTCTCTTCGTGTTCCTCACACTGCTCTAGAGAGTCGGCTAACCAGGGAGGCGAGGCGTAGCCTTCTGCCTCTGGTCCAAGAGGGGGTTCAGGGAGAGGGGACGGGCAGCTCATGGAGTGGCTGCTGGTGGTCGGAGTTTTCATCTGTGAAGCCAGTTTGGTTTGTGTCAGACTGTGCCAGAGGAGAGACTGCATGAGTGTGTGTCCATGTGTTTTGGTGCTGTTGTTGCATGCGCAGTTGCCATACATCAGTCTAGGACTGAGGTGAGGGGCGATCTGCTTACAGACTCAAACTTGAAGCTCAGCTGCCGTGCCTACACCAGATGCAGCCATACATCACCTGCAGTGTCAGTCTGACTTTCACAGCCCTGTGATTTATGGTATATTCAAACAGCCCGAGGCCAAATTCATTCCTGTGCCTTAGCCTGCGATTTTTACTACTTCGCCCATTTCCCCTCACGGAGGTGCAGCAGTTCTTTCACTGAATGGAAAAAAATTTATGAGCATGAGTAAAGTCAGGTGTATTTGGGTTTTAGTGATATTTTGTGGTTTACTTTTAAAGATGTTTTTAATGTCCACATACTAAACAATTTTTTTTACTTTCAAAATTATAGCCTTGCTGTATCTTTGTCTGAATTTGGATTTAATAGGAAGATTGGGAAAATAACACCCCGCGTACAGTACTGAAAGCCAAGTCTGAGTTATGTTAAATGGATCCAGTTTCATTGCCCTTTAACAGTTTGAGCTGCTTAGATTCTGAGCACATGTCAGACAGATTGGCTTTGACAGTTGAGTCATATTTCATTGAATCATGTGATCCCAAGTGAAATAGATGATCGGTCACATGAAACTTGATTATTCCCAGTTCTCAGACTCATCAGGTGCTTTGTCCAGAGACTCAGGCATAATAAAAACTGTAAATTTGCTACTATTAACAGGTATCCTGTCTCAGCCTTTGGTGTGTCAGTCTTAAATGTGTGGAGAAATTAAAAGTGATGCTATGACATTCATAATTTCACAGTAGACAGATCTAGATACAGATGGAAATGGCCCTAAGTATGTCATTATTAATCTTAGACATGCAATATATTCCTTTACACCATCAGTTGAAATAAGTCTTATAGTTTATTTATCATGTTGCCCTTGACAGCTACTGAACTAAACGACTACAGCTAATGCTAATCAGCAAGGCACCAAAGCACTATTTCACTGTTAAGCTGTGTCTACAAATCTGTCTATTCATTGCAATCTATACATTCATAAGAGATGTGAGTGTAAAAACATTGTTGGTCCAGTTAAAGGCATCTGCTGTCCAACTGGTCCAAATAAGTGTGCACCTTCCAAAGTGTGGTCAGTTTTTATACACTATTATTGTGTCATGGGGCAGTTTCTTATCCGTGCAACACAAAGGGCGTGGATTTTGTACTAGAGGCTGTAACCTCCAATTAGTTTGGACAGCTACAGAAGCCTTAAGTAAACTGGGGTTAATTTATTCCACAGAAAAAGCACAAAATTTTTTTATGTTTATCTGGGAGTGTAAGAGACAGAAAAAATGTCAACCCTGCACAAAAGGCAGTGAAACATCAGCTGAGTGATCTAGCCTATGAGATGTAGTTAACATCAAATTGTAATTTAAACACACAATACTAAAGTGTTTTACTTACATTACTTTTGACTAATTATCTACTTTTTGAAATATATTTGTGTAGTTTCAATTCATTTTCTATATATTTTTTTCCTTTTCAATACACATATATATGCACAAGGGTGTGTATGTGCTTGTAGGGACATTGCGTGTTGATATGTGAAAAGATGTGCATGTTTGTCTTTGTACATGGGTTCTTGACAGAATAGATGGTACAGTATGAGCAGTAACAACTGCTCTGTTGCTCAACAAATTGTCTTGCATATTATGCAGGTTAGGTTTTGGGTTGGGAGGGGAAAAAGAACAAGATGTTATCTGACACAAGAAAAAAAACGTGGTGGTTGTCTTTGATTGTATCTGACTATTTGCTGCAACACAAAGCTAAACTGGTGACTTATTTGGCCAAATGCCTGAGCGGTGGCCTCTTGTACGCTGGCTCAGACAAGATGGAACACGTCACGCACCAGTAGGTGTCTCTGCATGTGTTTGCATGTATTTCCTATAGCTTTCACATAGCACCGTGTTGCATGTTCTGCTCTGTCAGCTCTGTCTCCACTCTCCTTTTTCTCAGCGCCAATAATCCTCTGACAGCTGAGTGTTACCTCTCTCTGTCACCCCCCCCCTCTCTCTCTGTCCAGAAAATTATGTTCGGTGAAGTTAGAGGCTGTGGTATACTGCTCCTACGAGTGGTTCATTTGCTGAAGCGCACAATTTTCCTCTCTTGACTCCACAGCTCTGTCATCAGTCTGCCCAATTACAGCAGCTGATTCGGGGCTGCGCCACTTAACACGGGTCACATTATGCTCACAAAATGGATTTTATGGCTTGACTCCAAGGTGATGAGAGGGTGAAGCACTAGAGAATGGGTGCAGCACAGCAATTCCCCTGTGTCCTCTTTACCATCCCTGCGTATCTGTCGGGTCAGTGACATCTCCCACACAGTCCATGTGGTCTCTCAGCTGCAGATGTGCAAACTTTAGCTGGTGACTGCGTGACCTGAGGGGGTGTAAAACATGACGAGCTTCTTCACACACTCATTTAGCAAAGGATTCAACTTCCTTCCATCCACTAACTTATCCTCTGTTGCCAGACAGGGTCGAAGCAATGAAGTAGGAGGAGGCCTTGGGTCAGAGAGGCTCTGGTATTTTTACAGTGGTGAAAACGAATAGCTGTTTGTCACAAGAACAGACAAATGAGGATCTAATGAGACATGAGTGCAAAGGAGGAGGGTGAAGGAGGAAGAAAATTTAATCTGCTGTTAGTCAATTTTTAATATTTGCCTGCAGTTCCTTTAACTGTGACTATAATCGCCTAACATATAAAATACTAATACTAATACTATACTAAAACTACATCAGAGCTCAGGTGTAGTTCACTGTTATCTCATAAATCCCCTCTCTCTCCCTGGAATAGTGATCCTGGTCCTAATTCCATTGTTTAATGTTCCTACAAATAAACCAGAGTACGGGGACATCAGGGGGTTGTTTTGCCATGTTTGTCGCAAGTATTGACTGTCAACATGAATCATTTTTGTTGAGTCCAACACAGTGGAATGGCGTGCAATGGAAGGAAGAGGTGGGGAGAGGGTGATGTAAAGGGTGAGAATAAACCGTCACGACTGATTGGAATAAGACGTTTGAGTGTGACGAGAGCAGAGAGGAGAGAAACGAGAGGAGAGGGATTAATGAGAGGAAAACACAGGAGAATGGGAGGGAAGCTCACCCATTACTTCAACTCCAGAGAACACTGGT
This sequence comes from Selene dorsalis, assembly GCA_900303245.1. Lineage (NCBI taxonomy): Eukaryota > Metazoa > Chordata > Actinopteri > Carangiformes > Carangidae > Selene > Selene dorsalis. The sequence goes on along the minus strand of OMNW01011592.1, from coordinate 6,198 downwards.
ACATCTCAGGTAAGTCCGGAGGGAAGCAGAGGTGGTGTGAAACATTTCTGAGCATTTGTGAACAGAGCTGTAATGATAGGATCAACAGGACAGCTGCATGTTTATCTTTCAAGATGAGAGTTATCTCACCTTTTTAATGGAGTGACTTACACTTGTTTTTAGTTTGGTCTGCTTGAATCCAATCCACACACACACACACACACACACACACGGATACAAACTCGACAATTTATGGTAATCCTCATATTCCCTCTCTGTGTGGCCAGTGTGCAGGCTTTAACCCCTCCCTTCCTCCTTTGTCATTCGTGCTACTGCAATTTGCGAAACACCTATACCATCAACTTTGTATGTGAACTGTCACTGTATTACAACAAAGGCAGGTTGGGCACTGACAAATGAAACCAGAAACCAACATATTCCTACATTCAGCATCTGGATGATTGCAGTGAAGAGCTCTTTCTAACATGGGTTGATGCAGTGACTTAAGAAGTCTATACTATATGAGTCATTTTTGTCAATCAAAGCATTGAGATATGCTGTTTCTCTCCTAAGTTTTTTTTGTTGTTGCCTTTCTGTCCAAACCAAGCTGGTCCTGTATTGGTGAAATCTAGTCTTTCCCTATGAGAACAAGCAGAGCACATTTCTGACATGATGGGGAATCTGGCTTCTCTCTACCGACGTCACTATAGGTCAAATCTCTTGATCCACATGAGGAGCAAACACATGGAGCCCACTGATCCATGACCTCTCAGCCAGCACCCTGTGAGAAGATCATTTGATCAAATTAGATTTTTTAAATAAGCCACAAGCATAACAATACTTGTGTACATCCCACCCAATGGCTACTGCTGAAGTTTCATCTGAAGTTCTCCATGAAGTCGTTGCTAGGATACAGACTATCCTGAGGCACTTTTAATGATATCAGGAGACTTCAATCATGTTTCCCTGATGGATTCACTGAGGGATGTGGTGGATGGATGCTCACTGAAGATGGTGGAGGTCATTCTGGACGGCTCAGATCATCCACTTCATGGCCCCTTGATGGAGCAGGAAAGCAGCGGTGGTGGACGGCTCCTCTCTCTTTGCTGCAGGACGGAGAAATATAGAAGATCCTTTGTAACTTTAGCCATCTGACTTTTTTGATTCTTCTGCAAATGGTGATGAGCTGACAGACAAGGGGGAAGGCAGAGCTGTCATTCTCTGGCTGTCAGATCTGTACCTGGATGACATGTGCCAACACATCACAGGTGTGCCAATAGACCACAGCCAATTTCAACACAGATCCTGTTGCTGATGAGTTATTCTATTCAATAAGCACACTTTAATAATGTGTGTGCATGTTGGTGCTTTTGTGTGGCTATGTGCTCCAGGTACATCAAGTGGAAAATTGTCATGTTGTGATTGCCCCGTCTTCATACAGCACCCTTACAGTGCCCCAGTGTGTCTGGCTACTGCATCACACCAGGAACAGACACGGTGGGCCAATATACTACGAGTTGCAACACAGCATCAGAGCACGGGTACATCTCTCTAACCGTCGCACACGCTTCAAAGCCTTCTTTGAAGTTATTCTTTTGTTGTCTATTGACTTGATATCTGCTATCTGCCGCCCGCTAGCACTCTGGTGTGAAGATTCACCGGAACCCAGGGCCTTTTCTGATGCTGTGTTTACTCTGAAGAAGCTCAGAGGAAACTGTCAGACACGTGTACATCCAATAGGCAGTGAGGAAGAGGTGAGACAAGCCATCTTCAACATCTTATGACAATTTTTGTTTTCCCACCTTCTTAATCTCTGCTTCCCCAAAAATTATCCTCCTGCCCACTTTAAACCACAGTACTGTTGTCCTTAATGTTTAACCATCTACTTATCAGCAGTCAAAGGGTTTGCTATTTTCACCTACTTGTGTGTGTCTATGTGATGTGTGAGGAATTGTTGTTCTCTTCTGGACACAGGAGCCTGACTGCCCTTCTCAAACTGCCCCTCTCAGCTTTCTACTTGTGTCTCTCTGTGATCCTCAGGTGTTGGTGTGGATGCTAATGGAGGACCTGAAGTCTTACCTGAAGGATCAAGTCTTCCCCATGATTGTTGTACATCACAGCAGAAGGAAGCAAGCTTGGATGAGAGTAGGTGAAATGGACAAAAATATTTAAGCTGATGTAAACACAAAAATATACACAGGTAAACCAGTGGACCTGTATCTTACATGTCTTCCTCTTGACATCTAGCATGTGTATTTCTGTCAGTTGCTGTCTGAGGTCTACACCAAAGTGAATCAGCAGGTAAAAGCTGCGATGACAGCTCTGAAGGAGGAGCTGTCACTTCATCATTCGGATCTGGAGAAACAGACACCTGCAGGGCTGCAAAAGGCCGGTCTGCTGCACGACCACATCGCTCACACAATCACAGGTGTGTGTTTTTGTCTGAGAAGTCAGAACAAAGCTCTTTTTGTCATCCTGATCGTCTTTGCTGTTCTGTTTCTTCTCTTCCCAGAGAAAATGTGTGAAGCCATGTCTCTGAAGCACATGATCATCCCAAGAATCAACCGCACTGTGCAGGAAGTGGCCACGCCCATCTGTGATGGGTTTGCATCAGGTTTGCATCCACTTGGCAATCCTTCCTGGAGACATGTAATGAAATCATAGACCTAGGGTCTATGAGCATATCAGGGAAAGATATTAAAAAAGAAGTACAATGGGTAGTTGTAATAGTAAACCTTCCTCCAACTCCCATTTCATTATTTTTCAAAGATGAAATGTATTAAAAAATGCTATAATTAAATTATGTATTACAAGCTCCCAATGGGCTCAAGGAAAACTCCAAGAGGTCCTAGAATATTTCAGTGAATAGGAGAAAAACAACAGTTAAAGAGAATTGTGTTTTGCGTGACTTATTTCTAATTTCTGTATTTCTTTTATATGTGACGCTTTCATTGTTTGCAAAAAAATCTTTGAAAAACCATCAAGTGAAAGGTCAGCATCACTTTTTGGTGGAACTGTTGACCACTGACACACTAACTCCACAACCTGTGATCCTTGTCAGTGGTCACTCACAATCCAAAAAAGGCTGTGAGCCACTGCTTTAGACTCAAACATTGTGGCTGCCAATTCTGTTTTTTTTTTCTTTTTACACTAAAAAGCAGCAGAGGAGGGATCCATGATAGAAACTTCCCTCAGGTGACAGCTGAGGTGTTTTTATAGTGTCTTTAGCTCACTTCATTACTTGTCTGGCAGGGACACAATTCAAGAGCTATATGGTGGAAAGTGAAGTCTTCACTTGGCCTCAGGCGCAAAATGCCTTGATGGAAGATTGTATAATGGCTCTTTTGAAACATAAATAATATTTTATAGACACTGATGTCTTATGAACCCTCTTCAATTAAACCAGGAGGGAGTTTATCATTTTTACACCAGATCCAAGGATTTTGCCCAGAGCTTGATCTTCTAATGGGAGAACTACAAAACTAGCAGCTGAGTCTCCTACAGGAAACATCTAGGGTGGCTTTGACGATTGAATGTGGGATGTTTTGTATCCGATGTACCCCTGAGAGGCCTTGGGCCAAAATGATGGCAGGATGTGGCAGTGCCTGAACCATCTGCATTCTTCTCTCTTCCAGATGGTTGACATGTGTGCTGTGATGTTCTGCAGGCTGGTGGATATCCACATAGCTCCTCTGACTCTACTCAGCTCACAGGAGTGCTGTGTAGGGCCAAAGACAGAATGACAACGGTGTGTAACAGTGTGAACTTGGGGAAAGCACACTGGAAATTTGTCAGATTTCTCCATCTCCATCATTTTTTTCTGTTCTTAACTTGACATGTGGTTTGAATTATGGTGGCAGTAGTGGTTATTTTGTCTCTAATGCTAAGACCAACCATTTGTATCCTGCCTCTATGCATTGTGCAGAAACTGTAGGTAAATATAGCAGTAACTAACTATCTAGCTTGTGAAATACAGTACACTTAACTTTATTAACTTCCGACATTGTGGATTAAACTGTCAAGCACCTGCAGATGGACTCTAATGTTAACTAGTTTTTAAACCTTTTCTTAAGCTACAGTTCAGCTAACTGATGTTGCTAGCTGATGGCACACACTTTCATTTTCAGTATTGTAAAGGACTGTACTCAGGTTCACTGCTGGAGCCTGCACTGAACAAGGTTCCTTTTCCTGGAGAAAACTGGCACTTAATGTAATGAAAACCTACTCATGCACAGCAGCTGGACGGAGAACCGTTGGCTCTGGATCTAATCTAATTCTGGAGATGACCCTACAAATAGCACTGGCAACATTTATACACAGTGTGGGTGAGCAGGTACAGTATTTGTCTTTGCAGTATGTTGTTTGATCTGTTTTGGTTTTCATCTATAGTTGATTCCTTGGTTTTAGGATTTGTTGTGTTACGATAACAAGCTGTCTTCATCCACCCCGACACCATCTTCCACTCCATCCTGAGACACGGTCTGGCCACTTACATCCAGTCAGGTAGTGTATCAAGAGTGATTTTTTTAGTTAGTGGCTGGGGCAAAACAACATAACTGCTATGTGTGTATGCTGTGCTTTTTGCCCCCTGCAGTGATGGTGTACTCCTTGCCACGGCACATTGTGCCTCTCCCTGTCAGTTCCACTATCCCCTGCAGCTCTAGCTTTGTTTTCTTTTTGAACCAGTAAATGAGCTGCTGCCTCCTGGTGACTGCTGGCAGAACGTCTGCCAAACCTCTGTCTCAGGATCTGAGACACTTTCACCAAGCACCATGTCTTAACCAGGACAACACTTTAACTAACTCAGAATACCACACTGTCCTATTACTTGATGCAGGAGAATATGTGCGTCTCACTGAGCCATGAAGGAACGATAGCCCAGAACAGAGTGAAGGGCCACAAACTCCACATAAATAGGAAGGAAAGTGATTTTTACCTGTATGAAGTTGTTTTAATTATATACAGTTATTTCATCCATTAAATGTATATTTATTCAAATGACAAAGTTCAAGTGCAAAACCATGTCAAACCATGTCACCTCTCTGCTATGCTAGTTTATAGTTTATTAAATAATAGGTGAAGCAACTTATTGATTGGTCAATACACGCAACAATAATGAATACGTTAAGAACTACCATCATCATTTCATTCCAGCCTCTTATATGTAAAGACTAGCCTCTGCTTTACATCACAGAGAAGTAATTAGTGTTTTTAGTGGTGCCCATCCTGAGGATGATGATGTCATAAGGAATCACAAGATTCAAAGAACTGAGAACAAATGTTAAGAAATCTGCCACACAGCCCCTTCATTTTTCAGGCTAATTTTCCAGATGTTTTGCTTTTTTTCTTGTGAGCAATTTGAGAAGAAAGACAAAACCACTCTATGGTTGAAGTGTGCACAGCTCTTGTTTTGAGGGGGGCAAACAAGGCAGTTTTACACCTCTGTATTTGAGGTAGACCATCACCATTATTTTTATTGGTGAACTTTTATCTTCAGAGGTTAACAGGCCTTTAATAGTCTGAAGCCCCTGACACGCCCATGGCTTTCTAGAGCTGGATCAGTTCTTAAAGGGGAGGGCAGCAGATTGCAGCCGGACAACTCATAGTCCAGTTGGGTTCAGGGGCTACTGCAGGTCAGTCAGATTATATACCTAAATCTAACCTGAACCCAGACCCGGTAGCAGCTGGGATGCATTTTGCCGTGTGGGGCAGACACGGGGAGGCTGGCCTACGACAGTCTTCAGAGAGCATCGAGTTCTCCTTAAACCAGCCCAGACCTGCCCTTTAATTCAGCTGCTCCTCCGCCATGTATCCACTGTCGGCATAACACAACAGCGGGACCCTCAGCCTCCACATCCCCTGCGCCCTTCTCTGTCCGCCGCGTCACCACCGTGCGTCTCTCCCCTGCCATGCCCCGGGTCACCCCGCTGTTGCCTGCCCTGCTGTTCGTTCTCCTGCCGGGCCTGAGCCGGGGATATTTCCCCGAGGAGCGCTGGAGCCCAGAGTCTTCGCTCCTCGCTCCCCGGGTCGTCATCGCGCTGGTGTGCCGCAACTCGGCGCACTCTCTGCCGCTGTTCCTCGGTGCCATCGAGCGTCTCAACTACCCGAAGGAGCGCATTGCGTTGTGGTGAGTGACATCAATGTAAACCTTTAAAAACAACCGCGGAAAAATGGGTTAATATCAGAGGGAATAGCTCAAACGTACAAAAGTACCCTGGT
>OMNW01011588.1:0-14591 GCA_900303245.1 Selene dorsalis | reverse complement strand
ATAATATATAATATATATATATATATATTAAGTAAGGTTTCTCAAATCAAAGCTGAGACCTGGCAGTTTAACCCCTTGATGCCAGAATTATCAAATTATTGACAGAGAATTCAAATTTTTTGAAACTGGAGTCTTCAAAGGACCTTTTGACATATAATGTGAAAAAAAAAGAAAATAGAAATTTGCATATTTTTAATTTTCATTTGTATCATACTTGATATATCCAGCATTTTTAAAATGTATTTCTCACAATTTATGTGTTGAAATTTTATGTTGCATACATCAGATTTTTTTTAAAAGAAAAGGTATGACACTGATGATAAAGAGGTCTCAAAAACAGTATGTATCTAAAATGATACACTAGGCGTTAAGGGGTTAATTCGTGTCCAATTATTTGCTGAAAGACAGAAACTCTCCAAATATTTATGGTCTGAACTGTACAAGAATCTGAGAAAAGAACTCCTACATTTCACGTATTTGATTAATTCAACTACCCAACAATGAGCAGCACAGTATGTACCGTCAATCTTTTTTTTTTTCAGATCTGCCTGCTGCATGTTGCAGCTTTAATCCCAACCCTATTCACAATTTGATCTCTGTCCATTGATCAAGATCAATATGACTGAATAATGGGAACATTCTCGCCACCGTTACATTTCTGGCCCAGTCAGGGTGTCACTCCAGCTTTGGAGGAAGAATGGCCTTTGCTGAGAGTGTATAGAGGCAACACTGCTGCATGGAGAGCTGAAGCTATCTCATCTCAGCCACATCTTAAAGCATTCACAGCTGCAGCTATTCATCAGTTTTATGGGTGAAATATAGTCAGGCTTTGTCACCTGAGACTGATTCAGGAGTGGAAAAGCCCATTTCTTCCTGGAAATTCTTACCTTTGGAAGTGTCCGTATAGCTAAAACCCCCAACGTGTACTTCCTCAACATGCTCTTTGTATACAGAACAGATGATGAAATCATGATGGTAAGGTGTCAAGCTGTAGAGGGAACACACGGGCTAACATTTACTTTATGTTGCCGTCTTTTATTCCCATATCCACTCTGTGCATCATTTGTCTTACTCTTATTACATCCCTCTGTCTCTGCAGTCCACCCCGCTCCACCTGGCAGCAGGATACAACAGGGTGAGGATAGTTCAACTGTTACTACAGCATGGAGCAGATGTTCACGCCAAGGACAAAGGGTACGTACAAGTTAATAAAGGTAAAAGAGTAAAAGAGAGTTTATTGGAAGGATTGAAATGAAGATTTAGAATTTACCTGCATTTTAAGAAGTCTCCAACATTGCAGTGGCATTGGTCCAAAATTAAGACTTTTTCAGCTCGTGTCATCCTGTGATTGACACATGAGGATTTGAGTTATTGGATGGCTTGTTCTGAATTTGATAGATAACGCAATCTGCCAGTGTTGCACAGCCATCTTACTCGAAATGAAGACGTAAAAATATAGAGGAGATGTAAAGAACATTTGTTTTTAAGTCTTTAAAATGATATTCATTGTTAATAAAAGTGTTTGGCTCTTTCAGTGGTCTGGTGCCTTTACATAATGCCTGCTCCTATGGACACTATGAAGTTACTGAGCTTCTGCTAAAGGTACACACACACACACACACACACAAGCTCTGTAATTACTTAAGCAGTAGAACTGATCCTTAATTAATATGATTATATTTTTTGCTAATAACAAAAATGGAAATCCCAAAAGAATCAAGTTGTACTGTTTGTTCTTTTTGTTATTTAATTAAAAACAAAGCAGATATGTATCAGCCAGACTCGGAAGACTGTTTTTAGTGTACATTTGCCTAAGTCCCCTCACACTTATTCAAAGCAGGGATAAAGCTAAATTGCTTAGTTTCCTTCGTTTTGTCTTTCAGCATGGAGCGTGTGTTAATGCCATGGATCTGTGGCAGTTCACCCCACTCCACGAAGCAGCGTCTAAAAACCGAGTGGAGGTCTGCTCTCTGCTGCTGAGCCACGGGGCCGACCCGACCCTGCTCAACTGCCACAGCAAGAGCTCTGTGGACATGGCACCCACTCCTGAGCTGAAGGAGAGACTTACGTGTGAGTGTGGCACTTACGTAAACCGCAGCTGCAGCACACAGCAGCTTCTAAATGTGTCATGGTGCTGAATTAATGAATAGGTTGTTTTAAGAGGGGGTGCATTTACACCAGGCATGTTTGGAGCTGTTGATTTGAATTCATGTGAGCGTTGAGACAGTTAAAAATGGAAATCTCAGCCCTGTGAAAAGAGAGCAGTTGTTTTCTGAAGCAAAAAACAAGGAATCATTGCTGTGAAGTGAGACAGACACTAGCGTCTGATGGCCAGCAGATCTATATGCTTGGATAGCTGAGCAGAGCGAAATGAAGTCTCGACTGATGTTCGCAGTTATAATCATTTAGCTCAAACAGACACTCCACAAACAAACCCTTTAACATAGCAACATTCAAGGAGGCTACTGCACATGTGAAAAAGATATATAAATCCTTTTGTGGTAATGTGAAGTCTGATTCTTTTTTTCCTTTTACTATTTGAGGGTTGTGTTATACTATCTGACGTTGGGAATAATGTCTAGTCCTCAAACTATATATATACACTTCTCACAAAATGTAAGGGATATTCGAATGTCATTTCTGTGACTCTTCCAGTCTCTCTGTGTCTCTGTCCAACCTGCTGATGACACTCTGTGACACTCTGAGCTCAGTGGACACCTTCCTCTGACAACATCCTGTCTGAAGCCTGAATGTAAAGGTTATAGTGCATTTAGGTGCATCCTGAAATATCCCCAACTTTTTTTGAGTAGTGTATATATAACAGTACAACAGTCATTATCCTGCAGTTGCAGGTAAAAGAGAACCTGCTCAGGTAATGTGAGAAATTCAGGGGACAAGAAAGCACAATGAAAATACAGTGGGGAAAAAAATTGACAGTTTGGAGTTTGTTTTACAGAGAAAGACAGAATATCAACAAAACATCCAGAAATAATATCATCATATGAAGGTTATAAAATAATTTACATTTGATCAAGTGAAATCAGGGGATCAAATACTTATTTTCCCCACTGCAACTGTGATTTATCAACGATATATGTTAAAGTACGTTAAGAAACTAGAATGAACCCACACCTGCATGTACTTAATTTCCAGCATTTTTTTGAAGGGTTTCTGGCTGCAATCAATCAGGAAATCTAAATCCATTATTTTCACACTCCACTACACTTTAGTCACATTTATAGCCCCCTGTCTACGAGTTTCATTTGTACTTTGGCTCTTTCATAGACACACTGCACCTACACTTCAGGATGCAAGGATCAAACTGTTTTTTACAGCTTTTCACCCGAAATGTTCTTGAACAACTGCACTCCCTGCTCTCTTTTGATTTCAAATGGATTCAGAGTCACACACTGTGTTTTTTCATCCCGCAGTATATGTTCTCTATTGATGTGCTCTTCTCTAGTGTTGCATTTTGTCAAGATTAATCACACATGGCACATCTACATGCATGTTTTATTTGAATTGGGCATTTGGGGGGATGTATGATATGGTAATTGAACAGAACAAATGTTAATTAAACAGAAAGAGCTGTATAATTAAGTTCATTTTCTCAGAACAGCAGTATTTTCTGTATGAGTGCAGCCACCACAGTGTCAAAGCAGACAAGTTAAGTCTTTGTCTCTTCCAGGAAGCTCTCTGCAACTCTTTGGAAGTAATTAGTGAGTCAGCTCTGTCTCTGCTGCACTTTATCTTTCCCTGGACAGAATGGTTAACTGACTGTTACAGAGTGAAAAACACTTACCTTCCATTATGCCTCCTATTGATTTGAATACCAGGGTGGAAAACAAGATTTTTTGGTGTTGTTGTTATTGTTGTTGTTGACCGTAGAAAATAGATTTATAAAAAAAATTATCAGTCTAGTCTAGTTTGCACAGATGGCTTAAACAAAAATGAAAAAAAGTTTAAAGTTACTGGCTTGAAATTAGAATGAGTCAAGTATATTGCTTTTTAAAGGAATCATGTGACATTTTAGCAAATACAGTTTTAAGCACTCTCTTGCTGTGAGGTTGCCAGGCAACCAGAACCAAGGCAAGGAAGTGCCTGGTTACAAATAGTCCAGCTCTCTGTATAAAACACTTTGTTATGATTGTAAATTTTCTATTTATTATAACAGAATTGAACAGTGATACAGTTAAACTGGGGGAAAGAACATGAAATGTGCTGCTAAGCTTTTACCTTAGCACAGAGCTAGGCTAGCTGTTGCCAGTCTTTATGCTAAGATAAGCTAACTTAGCTGCGGCATACTGAAAGGAGTTGTATCAACCCTCATAAGAAGTGTTTTTCTCAAATATTCCTTATAAAGGTCTGTTTTGTTTGTGTTGTTTTTTACTCACGACCAAGACAAAACACTTTAAAATCACTGAGTTAATGCTTCCAAGAATAAAAGCATGAGTTTGATTATTTTATTGATCTAACAGTTGTCATTCCTACATTGATCATCGGGTCTCAAATGCTGTAAGGTCATTAAATGCAACATCAGAGAGACTTTTTAGAGATTCTGTTTGACAGCGCAATGTGTCAAGTGTTTCTTAAATGACTGAATTTCAGCTCTCTTGAAAATGAACGTAACTCTGTTTCTGTTGAACTGAATTCTGTCCTTTTCTTCACACTTCTCTCTAAAACTATTTCTCGCCCCCACTGGCCTCAGATCGTCCTTCGGATGAAACAAACTCTTTGAATAGCACACGTGTTTACGCTTTAACCTCTAATATGAGATCACGGGGGAAAGATTTTTTCATTCAAAGGGGTCACGAACCTAAATGTTTTGAAACCACTGTAGTACATTAACAAGCATGAAAAACAACTTCAGCTTTTTTGCACAGAGTAAACTGCAGAGGCTCCTCCTGTTTCCCACTTATCAGCTTTTTTATACCATTGATTCTGACTCTTCTCTCTCGGTCTTCTCTTTCTCTTTCTGGACTACGTTTCCCAGACGATATGACATCTGCGGTGCTTTTACCATTTGTCTAAATGTCTGATTATAAATGCATGAACACCGTTAGTCTGTCAGTGGATAGACTTGAACAGACTCCTTTTTATGCTGCCGAAAATGCTTCTGAAGCAAAATAGTTTGTTGTTTGTAATTTTCAGCCCTTGGAGGATAATCACTTGTTTCCGCTCCAACTCCAGCACACAGACTGTTGCATCATGTGTTATTAGCACGCTGGTAAAAAAAACAAAAAAAAAACTTTGAAGTAATCTCGATGAAGCGCTGGTATGCCGCAGGGTCATAGCGAGTGAATGAATACATTGTTAGAGTTCGAGAGAGAGCCTTGTAACTCCCATTTCGGTCCAGATATTCATTCCTTTAAAGACCCAGATGTTCTATTGTTGGTTTAGATGTTTTTGTAACTTTTGGTTTTGTAGAATGTCTCTGAAGAAAAATTCTAAAAGAGTCTATGTGTGTGTGTGTGTGTGTTTTCAGACGAGTTTAAGGGCCACTCACTGCTTCAAGCCGCTCGGGAAGCTGACATGGCCAAGGTGAAGAAGACCCTGGCACTGGAGATCATCAACTTCAAACACCCTCACACACATGAGACAGCACTGGTAAGACACACACAGACTTGCTGACAGGCTGTACTGGACACACACACACACATACATGCACACACAGATACTAAGATGATGTTTGTGTGTGTGTGTGTTAGCACTGTGCAGTAGCGTCGCCTCACCCCAAAAGGAAACAGGTGACGGAGCTGCTGTTGAGAAAAGGCGCCAATGTCAATGAGAAGAACAAAGAGTGAGTATCCTTATTTATAGTTATATACAAACAGAACAATGTCAGTGAAATAATGTAACACGTGCAGGACATTAAAGGCCGATTGAGACGGTGCTTTAAAATAAACTATTATTTTTTACAAGCTCACGCACGAAGCCAGCCGCCTGTTAATGATACCTGCGGCAAAGCAGTAACGATTGTCATGTGTCAGAACAACCAGCAAGAACAGGAGACTGAACGTTACGTTTCTGTCGGTAGAAATTCATGATATATTTAACATAAGAGAATGCATAATATTATTGAATGGACCCATGTATCGTGTCCTTCGTAGGCTGTACAGTGTGTGAATAAAGGTTGAATTTAATTTACACAAGCTGTCACAACATTATATTTTATCGTACTGACGGAAATTTGCTTGGACACACACTTTACATATATATATAAAATGAGCTGAGGATATTTTTCTATTTGTTTACTGCATGTACTGTACACTGAAAATACCACAAACAAATCAGCGTTTGCGTTTCTCTGCTGTCCTTCCCTCTGAGCAGTTTCATGACTCCTCTCCATGTGGCAGCAGAGCGGGCTCACAATGACATTATGGAGGTGCTACAGAAACATGGTGCCAAGGTAAAACACAGTCACTTCTATCAGCTGTCATTTCCTTCATTTGTTTGCCTGTCAATTTATTGCTGTTTTTCTTTTGACTCCACTTTAATCATCCTTAGATGAAATCTAAATTTGCGTTTTATATCCATCCATAAAGTCTTCTGTTTGTACAGCAATCTGCTTCTCCACATGTATAGAAATCATTATTGCAGATGTCTGTTTTTGTAATTACACCCCTCTCATATTCATGTAACGTAATTGCTCTAAATGTTTCTGCAATTTGAAACTTCAGTACATCAGGGTTTTTTTTCTCTTTTTTTCATCAGACCTCAAGAGCAAGGGTTTATTTTTAGAGTGGCCATGTTGCCTGATATTCAACGGTAGCTCACAGCAGAAGGAGCACTGATTGTTGCACAGTAACATAAAGTAGACCAGGATGCAGCGCAGCAACAACGACCCTGAGTTTACAATGAAAGTAGTGACTCATCCAATTCTCATTACTGGGAAAATGTTACCTTCTATTCTTATTGTGCAACCACTTTTCATACTTGTGCATGTAAGTGTACTCATATATATAACGTTGTAGTTGCACCTCAGTAAACTTATTTTAACCTCCACCTATGTAAACCCAACAGTTTCACAACATATACCCATTTTTACTTCAATATATTTTATAAGAAACAGACATTTCTGTCTAGTTTACTTATAAGTATTTTCACATTTGTTTAATAAATCTACAAATCTACAATCAATATGACAGTTTAAAATGTTGTGGTGATGTGGTGTCATTTCAAATAACAAACAGAATCATGATACATAAGCAAATATAATGTAATCATTTGGCAATGTCAATATTATTTAAGTATACTCAACATCTATCAAATCATATTTCACTGTTTGTTTTTGTTATATTGTAATTTGTACTGAGGCTGCCCTACAGCATTCTGGGAATAAAAAGATCTCTTGTTTGGTAATAAACAACATTTATGCACATATATTAATCCACAGACATATTTTTTCATATATTTAATTATATTTTGACAGGGTTTTTTTTTCAGCTGAATGTTGAAAGAATTGACAGTATAAGAAAGACCACAGCATTTTCTTTGATGATCATTAACTCATATCAGAGCGCCATCCACACGGAAACTTATACTTACATGACGACAAAATGAACGTCTCACCTGAAGCAGGCACGCTGTAGATGAGGCTGTTTGAGGGAAGGTGAAAAGTAAATTACAACATTTCAGTTAATAATAATTCATCACAGCCTATTGTAACAGATAATAACAGTTTCTGAAGTTTACAGTGGTTTTCTAAGAAGTGAAGAAGTTTAGGGAGCGGCTGTAAGTCCTTTGAGAATTATTTCACAGGTGGTTTTGTGTTTGCAGGTGAACGCACTGGACACGCTGGGTCAGACGGCGTTGCACCGGGCTGCGCTGGCAGGTCATCTTCAGACCTGCAGGCTGTTGCTAGGATACGGGGCAGACGCCTCGCTGGTGTCACTGCAGGGCTTCACTGCTGCTCAAATGGGAAATGAAGCTGTACAGCAAATACTCAACGGTATACCACCCTTTGTGTGTGTGTGTGTGTGATCAAGTGGGTGTGCGACTGGCTGTGCAGATGTGTAGGTGTGTTTTAGTTGCTATGCACTAGCTGGCAACAGAAAGATTAACTGGGATTGTTTTGTAAAGGTCAGTATTGATATTTTCAGACTGGAGGTGCAGATAGGTAAATAGTTTTAGAAGACAGAGAGTGTGGCATTCACTGGTGAAGGAAACTCCACAGAGCGCTGCTGCTGCGGCAGCATCAGTTTAAAGGTGGCCTGTAGAGTTTTATTGAAAACAAACAAAAGATCCCTTTGCATTCTGTATTTCCCACATGCAAAGCTTATGTCTGTGTCCTGAAAGTCTCAATGTGATGTCCTTCCACATGAAGCATTTTCCGAACAAGAATTTTCTGACATTTCAAAAACCTGTATTATTTATCCTCCGTTGTTTACATAGCTACACAACCTGCAGTTCAACTGACTGACTGGGTTTGCAAGACCTGCAGAAAAAGCCATCATACTGTGATTATATGGCCAGACATTGAGTTTGACATCGGACATCAGGATTGCAGTTTCAGTTGGAATGGTCATTTTCACTTCTCATCTTCAATTTAGAAAACATAAAATTCATGGGTTTACTGTATTGATGTGATTGTTTCATTGTGTGATTCTTCAGAATACGATTTGTTGGTCAGGGCATTTCTGTAGCAACACAACACTTGTTGCTAACAACAACAAAAACAACACTGTGATACATTTTACCTTCATCAACAACAACAACAACAACAAAAATGCAGCTCCTGCCATTTGGATATTGTACTTAGTAATTTTGCGATTCACTTACAGTCACATATGATAATTAAACATGCAAACCTCAAGATACAGGGTCACACATGCAGTAAGTAATTATTGCGTACTGTCATTTTTATTGCTATTGAGGCAAATTAATAGATATTAAGTGTGTTCACCAGCCCTGTGAAACTGTATTAAAGCAATGCACTCATAACTGAAGAACTCATTTAAAAAAAAAAAAAAAGAAGCAACTTAGATGACATGAAGATGAACAAATATGTAACCGCACATGACTTTCAAGTCGAACATCTGTGGAGGAATTCACTCTATTGCCTCAAAGGAATTCAGACTAATGTCATCTTTTCCCTTCAACTCTTCATCTCTGTGGAGAATAAATTCACTTTCACAGTCACATGTAACTGTTACCAGTGCTTGCACAAAGTATTTCTAATCCACATCGCTACATGTTGTGCTCCTGTAGAGAACGTCCCGGTGAGAAACTCAGACGTGGACTACAGACTTCTGGAAGCTGCGAAAGCCGGAGACTTGGACACCGTCAAGGTAATTTACTTCTGTTTAACATTTTGTAACAAGAGAATGCACATTGTTCATTGTTTTTGCTTACGAGGAAGGCATGTGTGTCATTGTGGTCATTGTGGTAAAGATAATCCAGATAAACTGCATGTCAGAGTGTACAACTGAAACATTAGACAGGATGTATTATGTCTGCCTACCAGCCTGTCCGCCCAGTAATGTAATAAATCCTCATGTCACAAATGCATTGCTGTAGAGGAGTTGGTGTTACGGGGGTTAAATGTGAGAAAACAGACTCCTTATTCTTCAGGTGATCAATATATCCTTAATTTGAAAACTGGAAATGGATGTGGAAGATAAAAGAGTACGCCCTCAGTGGCCTCGGTGTATGTATTGACACCAATCCCAGGAAGTAATTTGCTCTCAGGGTACTGGGAAATCTTTTTAATTGCCTCATTTGGGATGGGCTTGGTGTGGGTTTCTGTTCAGAAAAATATATATAAAACCAGTTGCATTATTGAAAATAAGTCTGAAGCCTAATATATGTCTTTATGTTAGTATGCGTTGTTCTTAAATCAGAGAAAACCTAATTGTTTAGTTTGCACTCATGGGGGTTTGTTTGTCTAGAGGTGAGTCAGAGAAGGATGAACTAAAGATGGATTTGAGTCTTATCTCTCATATTAATTTGACAGTGTCTCGTTGACATCATGTCTCAGATAACCTCACTCTGTGTGGGGATGTCACAGAGTGTTTGTTTTGAAATTCAAATGGAGCAAAATGTCCTGACCTTTCTGACTGTTCTGCTCCTGGTCATAGTGATTTTGTTTTGTTTTTTGTTAAATGCCAGAGAGATACTCATTGCTGAGAATCAAATGTCTTCTGTTTATGTCTTAGAATTGTTGTCCACATTGATTTAGGTAACAACTGCAAATCTTCATAGGCCGCATTTTCCCATCCGACAAGATTTCTTCCCATAACCCCGTAATCACGGTCGTCTCCCGCAGCTCTCCGCCTCACTTAGTTTTGATTTGGCCTGATGGCAGTTTTGATTCGCGCTGGGCCCACTCATGTTAAAAACGCAGTCGCTCGTGATGTAACAGCATCAGTAATATGTCACAGACGGGGCCGCCCACTAAATGTCAGCACCCGGTAACATTCGGTAAAGTGTTTGACAGAGGTGTTTGCTGTCCAAGTAAACTCTGTGTGTGTGTCTTTACCCTGCGAGACAGGCAGTTATGGGGTTATCCAGATGAAGAGGGTCTGTCAGAGTGAAGTGTGATGCTTTGGCAGGTTGGCAGGGGATCCTGGCAGAACAATGATCTCTGGTCTGGCTCTCTGTCGGCCTTTTTTTTTTTAACCTGAGCCACACACACACACATGCATGCGTTGATTGACGGTTTTAAGAAATAACATCCTTTACACCATGTCTGGTTTGTTCCCTATCATCAGTTTAAATGGTGAGAAGGTTCAGACCGTGGCTCTTCTAAAGATGGTCATTCCAGGTGACGGGTCAATGACAGGAACCAGTTTCTGCCTCATTCAGAGACGTAAACACCGTTGGAAATGATGTGATGATTGAAGTGATTACAGATAGTATTCAGACTTTCCCAGAATTCATTGTTGTGTTGTGGATTTAATTTTAAATGGTCAAACTCTATCTTCCTTCAATAATGCAAAAAGACATGGAAACATAAGACACTGACATTTCTCATCTACAAAAGTATTCCAGCTCTTCATTCAGTGCGCTGTAAAAGCCCCTTTGGCAGCAGTTAGATTCTTCTTTGGTAAGTCTCTACAACCTTTGAACACCAGGATTTGGGCAGTTTATCCCATTCTTCTTGGCATTTCTCATCGAGCTCCATCAGGTCGGATGCCGTCCTCGGGTGTCTCCACAGATGTTCTATGGGCTTTAAATCTGGGCTTTGGCTGGGACACTCAAGGACATTCAGAGATTTTTGCTAAGCCACTCCACCGTTGTCTTGGCTGTGCTGAAAGGTGGACGGTCACCCCAGTTTCAGGCGGTGTGCACAACCCCCCACACCAACAACTCCCTCCAACAGTTGTGTGTGTGTGTTGTTTTTGCCGATGTTGTTTTGATGTGGAGTCTCCTCAGGACTTGATAAATCACTAGTGCCTTCAAGTAATTTTTTCACCATTTTGTTTGATAGGGTTGGCTCTTAAGATGTCAGAAACAAAAAGAGCACATGTGTGATAATCTCCCACAGCCTGAGCCCGTGTCTTCAAATGTCTTGTTTTGTCCAACCAACACTCCAAAGCCCGGAGATACTCAGTTTATTAGCGTGTACGACAAAGAAAACCATCAAATCCTCACTTCTGAGAAGCTGGAACCAGCAAGTGTTTCCACATCCGCCAACTCAAGCTGGCAAAGACTGCAGTTTTAAACGCTTTCATGGATATCAGCTGAAGTGAGAGATAATGGCTTCAGATTGACGAAGTCTGCCAGGAGGATGTTTCATTTCTCTTCCAGTAGAACAGGATCCTAGAGAGTTGTAAAAGGGAACTTTGAAATAAATTCCCCTCTCTTTCCTTGCAGTGCTGAACTACGGTGTAACAGAAAAGTAACGCTGCTGTTTCCTGTGAACAGCAGGGCAGCAGGTGTCAGCCTCACTTCAGTAGACGCACGTGTGTTTTTTTGTTTTTTTTGTTTTACAGCTTTAGTTATTAGTTTCAATATTGTTGCTGTTGTTCCCTTAACCCCCTTTTTCTCACATCTTGTATTTTACAAACAAGTTTTTCAACCTAAATCTGTGCGGATGGTCACAGTTTGTCTGTTTCTTTCTGTCACTGAAGTGCTGTTTGTCATGTTTGATGTTGTTAACGATGTCAACAAACGTCTGCATCAGCTAGAGAAGATTTAAATACATACATACATATCTACCTGATATTATTAGGATTAATGACAGTGTGTTTGAGCTATGAAGAATAAATAGCTTCACTCTCACTCACTTTACAAAAAACGTAAATGTCATGGTTCATATGTGTAAATCATAGATTACATATGAGTCTATCCATCCATCATTAGGATGAAAATGGTTTGTGTGCAACATTAGAAATCAAAACTTTACTCAGGGGAGAATTGGCTTCTTTCAGGTACGTGATATGCAAGCATACTGTTTATCTTGATTACAACAGGCACACGACATGTTAGTACCTCTTTGATCAATCAGTTCAAGTTGTGAAAATGTTTTCACCTCTCCCTCTCTCTCTCCCTCTCTCTCCTCAGTCTCTGTGTACGGCTCAGAATGTGAATTGCAGAGATCTAGAGGGACGACACTCCACTCCTCTTCACTTTGCTGCTGGCTACAACAGAGTGTCGGTGGTGGAGTACCTCCTGCACCACGGGGCCGACGTGCACGCCAAGGACAAAGGGTGCGACTCTTACCATGTGATTAGATTTGGCGGCCACGTAAAAATAAATAAATATATAGAAAAACAAACCCAGAATTTTAATTTGAAAATGCCACAGAAAACGTCTGGAGGGCAACCGCTTATCATTTTTATTTTCTGAAAACCACTTCTGTGTGTGTAACTGCACTTTTCTCTTTGCAGCGGTCTGGTCCCCTTACATAACGCCTGTTCCTACGGTCACTACGAGGTGGCCGAGCTGCTGGTCAGACACGGGGCCTCGGTCAACGTGGCCGACTTGTGGAAGTTCACGCCGCTGCATGAAGCTGCTGCCAAAGGCAAATATGAGATCTGCAAACTGCTGCTCAAGGTTTGACCTGCTGCTTCCCTTATTCACGATGACTAACTTTAAATGCCATGATTGAACGCAGGGCGGATCACTTGATTTGTCACAAATTATGTTTAAATGTTAAATCACAGTGGTCAGGTGGGTGGTCGCAGGAACAGTTAAGGTGAAAACTAAAGCTTAACCTCACTGCACACTGAGATGACTTCTTTCCGTTCACTCAGTAAATTTCAGTAACACCAAAGCTGTGAGTTCTTACAAAAATCAAAATATGCACTATGAAACTGTAGGGGGGCTCATAGGAGAAAAAAGGTGACCAAAACAACAAAAAAGGACCCGACTTGCATAGTTCCCCGTTAAATAAATAACTGTGAGTTTTCTGAAGAATTAAATTGAAGAAACTTCGTATTTTTCATTATTTTCTAGTATTTTAAAGAATAAAGTTTGGTTAGTTAATTGGCAGATAAATCGGTAATGAGTGTCATCTGAAAATGCAGCCTGAGATGCATTCGTGTTTTAGCGTGGATCTCAGGGATCAGTGGGGATCAGCTCTTGCTCAGATGCAGTTTATAAAATCTGCACTGCAAACACGAGCAGCCACCTTTTCATGACATCTTTTAGTCTACCAGATACAAACATTTAAATTTCACGACTTAGTGCAGCTTTATTGCCTTCTGTAAACACACACTTTATCGGTTCCAGAGGACAGAAATCTGTCCTGTCTTTTAATAAAAAATCTGCCATCACAGTGTTGTTGTTACTCAAGCAATAACTGACATCTGGCACCTTGTTTGTGCTGTAAATGAGGGTTACTTAATGTGAACAAGTCAACAAAATGTACCAGTTGTCGGCTGGAGTTGGATAGTTACATGTGAAACACTGGCATTTTTTTCTGAAGTGAAAAACATCAGAAAGATTTCACCAGCCAATCAGAAGAGAGTATTCAGTGGCAGGTATGACTTGTCGTGCTCTGTGCGAGTTTCCAGCTCCGGGGATAAACTCCGACCAATCAGGTGACGTTGCTGAAAATATCTGTTGTGTAATACCTGTTCGTCACATCTCTTTGAGTCTAAATGAGTCCTGTGAAATGTTGCAGTTTCACAGCTGAATGTGTTTTTGTTTTTCCAATCATAAACACCTCCAGACAAGGTTACATCACCACTGTGTTGTTGCCATATGGGGCTGCATAAATTAATATTAGATCGACACTGCTGAATTCACACAGGGCACAAACACACACGCACACAGCCCACAGCCAGCCAAACAAGCACAACTAGATACTAATAAAACTTACAAAATCAAAATATAATAAAATAAAAAGGAAAAAAGTTATTTGTGCAAGGACAGAGGGAAGGGTGAAGGTTATGGCTTCCTGTCAGTTATATTTTTCAATTAATAGTACTGACTGTGCTGCCATGTGAGTACAGAGCAACATAGGAAACAAAGGAAAAAACAGCAGTGCAGCCAGAGGAAGACTGACAAGGTCAGAGTGTCAAGGTAGTGAAAAGACGGCTCTGCATGCAACAGTTCACAGCAGCTATCACTTTGAGACTGACTGTAACTACGCAGTGTTGGCAATTAATAAAGTAAACAGAGGTAATTCAGTGGGTTGTGGG
>OMNW01011587.1:27643-41081 GCA_900303245.1 Selene dorsalis | reverse complement strand
GGGAGAACCCCCCCCCCCCACCCCCACACACACACACGCGCACGCACGCACACTAATACAGACACATCTACTGTACTAATTTCCTTTTCCACAGTGTGTGTCTGACTGTACATGCTATACCACAACTGAATTAAACAGCATGGGGGGTAGATGAGAGCCTGATGTCGCTTTAACACCCAAAAACAATACTCACAATAACAACAACAAGGAATGTGTGTGTGTAGGTGTGTGTGTGTTCGTGCAGATCTCACCACTCTCATTAGTATTGATCATGCGGCTGACTCCTGGGCTAATGTTGGAGGACGAGGCTGCTGTGACCGTTACACTGTATTTTGTCCCTGGACTGACATTGACCACATCAGCCTGTGAAAACAGCAAACCACAGGCACCTGGTCACAACGCACACACATACACACCCACAAGGCACTCAGCCTTCTGTTTTAGTTTCAAGCTATACTGTAATAAGACTCTCCACCATCAATTTGAAGATGAACCATCTGTTTAAGCTGTGAGTGGTTGTGAATTAACAACTGCTTGTTTCTGCTTGCGGCTGCACCTGTTTGCATCTTTATATATATATGTTTAGTCTTGCACTCTTTCTACTTTCGTGCGTGTAGAAAACAACTCCTGTGCCTATGACACCAGCATGTTGTTTAGAAATGAGTCACTGTAACACCTCCCAGTATGTTTACTCCCAGCAATATGAGCATTTTTTTTTTTTACATCTGTCTGTGTATGCCCTCAGCTCAAACTGTGTAAGCTTATTTCCTTATCTATCTATCTTAAACACAAGATTTGTGTCATTTGTAACCATATTGTATATCTTAGAGTGTTTTTGTCTGTGTGCAAAGCAATATTGTTGTTGGTGGGTGTCCAATTCTTACCTGTGAATGTACCTGTCCCAAGCAGAGTGTGAGCAGCAGGGTGAGTGAGAAGAATACCATGCTGGGTAGTAAGCGTTAGTCTAGTCTCAGCAGGTTAGAGGCCTCGCTGGGAAAGCTGCATCCAGTGTTAGTGCACAAATGATAGCAGTGGTCTACAGGAAATCCACTGGGCTGACTCCACGGCTAGAAGCTGGTTAGTGGCATGAGTAGATGTCACAGGGTTAGTTGTCCAGGCGTTGGATAATAAAAGATCTTAAGGTATTCCAAAATTTTAGTGGGTTAGCAAAGAAGGGCAGTGGGTCCTTTCATTAGCACAAGGCTAACATTCTCCCTCTGGTCTGCCTCACTCTCTGGGGAGAGCTGCTTAAGCAAATGAATGATTCAGGGTTGAGCTCATGAGGCAAACTTAATAAATAATGAGATCTATTACTCAACTCTGTGCTCTGCATGCTCTCTCTGTATGTGTGTGTGGTGTGTTGTGTGTAAGGTTACATTTTGGGGGGTATCTGACACCTGGCAGCCGGGAAGAGCCGGTATGGGGCGGTACTTGGTTGAATGGGAGGAGGGAAACTGCATGCATGTTTCTGTGTGTGAAGTTTGTACATTCAGTATAACCTCACCTTCAAATGTAAAAGTTCACAATGGCACGCCTCTTTCTTTGGTATTTAGATAAACTATGCTGTTTTGTTGTTAAAGCACCTTCAATGATATTATTAGGTACACAAGTACACGTATGTACCTGGATGTATTTATCGCGTCCAGGGTGCACAGTGACTTTTCCCCAGTTAGGTAGCAGGCTCACTTGGTAATGATCCACACACCCCGCTGCCTGCTCCCAGCGTAGTGAGAATGCACGTGCAGACACTTCCAGGACTTCCACTCCTCGAACACGGGCTGGCACTCGTGAAGGACAGGAGAGGGAGAAATAGAGTCAGAGAGATTGAGGAAGTCTCTAATTTAATCAAGAGCCGTTAAGGCCAGGTGATAATAATGAGGTGCTGCCCGATGCAGCACCTGTAATATCGTCTACCTGTGGTCACGGTCAGAAAGGCAGCGCGCCCCGCTGTCACTCCCCTCACTCTCTCAGCAGTCATGTTGTAGCTGCAACCATCCGCCAGCCCTGTAACCATGGCAACCCGTTCCTCCTTGGGTATCGTGAGAGTCTTTGTGACTGAGGTGTTAGCCACCGTGACTCTGTGGAAGTCAAACTCTCCAAATGCACTGTCCCAGCTCACAGTGACAGAGGAAGAGTTCACGCTGAACAAATGGAGGGCACATACTCCAGCTGGGTCTGGACAATAAGGAGTCAAAATTCATAACTTCAGTTTTCATAATTTAGGCCACAATTTAAATACTTTCTGTGTTCTTACTGAGGAAACACCAACAGTTTTGTGTTATTCTTAAGGATCATGATGTGCATTGAGGCTTGAGTATTTTTGTGTGTGTTCCTGTGTCTCTTACGAGTGCTGAACTCTTTGCGGATCCTTTGACTGGTGTCTGAGCCCAACACGCTCTGAATGCTGACACCGTAGTCTGACCCTGGGGTCAAATCCCGGATCTCATAACTCGTGCCAAGGACGAGCACCTCAATCCATGACTTCCTGTCCACAGACAGCAGGCCAAAAACAAGCTGAGAAGAATAGAGAGAAACTCAGAGTCCTTAACTGTTTTTTACTGTTAGTAAAGACATTACTTGGTTAAATAACTCTGTATATATAACAAAGTCTCTCATTTTATTTCATCAGTGTGAGTTTGCCGTTGTGTACTCTATGTAATGTGCTTGGTCATTCCCTCTGGCCAAGGTCTTACGGAGGTCATACATCTTTTAAGAGTTGGTAACTGAATCTGCAGTGTTCTAATAACAGTTGCTAAGTAACCAACAGGTAAGCACGGAAAATGACGAAGGTGGCCTGTTTTGTCCTTGAAAAGATTAACATTGTAGTGCGAGTAATGTATGAGTATGACAAATGACTGAAGTGTCTTAAAGTTACTTTGGTGTAAAAACAATAACGCCTGCCTGGATGTCTGGACAGTTAAACATGTCTTACCCTGTACCTGTCCACCTTTCCAGGCGGTGGACTCCAGGTGACAAAAATAGATGTTACAGCCTGCTCTGAAAGACCCACTTCCTGTGGCACCGCTGGGACTGGAAACAAAATCCTCATTAGCATGTGACACCATATACTGACACAATCATCACAGTCAGTAACTCTGGGTAATGAACAAGTGAATACAGAGGTGAAGTGAATTCTTCAGATAGTTTTTTGAGAAACTGTAGGCAAACGAGTGCTGAGATCCAATCATGAATTTGTACATTTACTTCAGTGAGAAATTTTTATTTGGTAAATGCTTGAAGTGTGTGAAATTAAAGTAATGAAAGTATAATCAGCAGTATCACTGTTCGCCAGTCTTTAATTCAAAGACTGAAGCCAAAGACACAAACATTTACTTTTTTATTTCTGCTCTCCTCTGACAGCTTCTCCTTTCCTACTACATTCATTTTCATTTTCTTTCTTCCTCTCTCCCACACACATGGAAATATGGGCACAGTAACTAACAGTATTTGGTGTCTCATTAGGTGCTGCATATGCCTTCAGCTTACTAGTATTGAGGATCATAGTAGCAGCTTTGCTCTTCCTTTCCCCACTGGTGCAAACCACATCAATTGTATATTGGCTTCCTGGAGCGAGACCTTCAAAGTTGTAAGGTCTGTGAACACACAGTCGCAGCAGTCAGTGCTTTTCAGCAGTAAGTTTCAAAAAAACAAAAAAAACCCACTTTGTAACTAGTTGTTGTCATAAAAGAAAGTCTGAATCTGCTGATCATCTGTGTGCTGGCTGACCTAGAACGAGACTGACCTGGGCTCCTGATGAGAAATGATCAGCTCTTGATTAGATGTTCTGTTTTTGACTGACAGGATGAATGAGCTCATCACTCCCCTGGCCAAACTCCAGCTAATGCATATGGAGGATGTGGTTTTATTGATGAGAGAGACCTCCACAGGGCTGGGGACTGGTACACAAAGATAACAATACAGAGTCAAATGATAGACAAGAAAGACTGAGCAGTGTGTGCATGTGTGCGTGCACATGTCTACCTGCAGTGATGTTGATGGTGATGGGGGAACTGTCTGCAAAGGACTCCTTCTCTGTTCGTACTGAAAAGTGGTAGAGCCTGCCTGGAGTCAGATTAGAAAACACTGCACTCTGACCGAAGACTTTCTGCACCTGTAGCAATAAGAGCCTTATTATAATTCTTACAGCAACAGCAGTAGGAGCAGTAACACTCATACATACATTATTTTTTTTACTTAGAGGCTACAGGTCACTATGTGAATACATGCTTGCGAATGCACATCATTAGTTACTGCAGTTGATCCAGACTGTAAGAGATTCTCAGAACATTCACATTATTTTAAAAGTTTTTTTTATGTTTGTTTACCATGTGTGACTGGTCACAGTTGAGGCAGATGACCTCGTAACTGTGAGCTGATCCCTGTGCAGGATCCCAAAGCAGCTCTATGGATGACTCTGTCACCACACCCTCTCTCACGCTGCTGGGAGGCGCCAGACCTAAGATCACAAACCACACACCACAAGTCAGTAATTATTCTGCTGAGATCCTGAAAATATTTAAAAATGTCTTATCAACCATGAGTTTTACAAACAAGTCATAAAAAAAATTATAGTAATACCACCACATTAATGTTATCTCTTGACTATAGGTTTACCACAGATAGATCTGTCTACGTCAAAGATACACACATAAATCATAAACAGGTACCAATCTTCTTATAATTTGAGACCTGATCTAAACAACCTTGTTTTACATGGCCATTACAGTACAGAGAAAACTCACTTGTTTTTATGGGTTGAGTGTAGTAAGGTGGTCCTGTTTGCTCCCGGCTGGTGCTGTGAACCCTGAGCTGGTACTCTGATCCTGGACTGAGGTTGCTAAGAGTTACAATATAAATTCCAACAGGCAGGGAGTACCAGCTGCATGAATAACCACATAAGCCCTCACATGTGGTGTCACAAACCCCTGGACATACACACACTTTGACTCCATCAATCAGACCCAGCTGTGGACGCTGAATGTACAGCTGTGCAGAGTTTAAACCGACAGACAGAAGGACTGCTACCTGAACTGGTTTGGGATCTGTATGAACACGGAGAGAGGAGGAGACAAAGAGAGTTTTACAAAATTACTTATCTGGTTTAAGTGTATCCACATTGTTAATGGCAGCATTCTTGTTTCTCTCACCTGCGGTGTGTATCACGCTGCTCCTCTGGCTCCTGTCATTTCCCTTCAGTGCAACCACTCCTATTTCATAAGTCTGACCTGGAGTAAATGTGCCCAGGTCAACACACATGGACTCGTTTATCCAGAGGACACCAGGACTGAATCCGTTTGTCCACAATGAAGAGATACTTTTTCCGAGTGAGTTTTCTGTGATATAATAACCATCCGGATGGTCACCTGGTGGATGGGTCCAGCAGACGGTCAGATTTCCCCTTCCGCTAAATACCACCAGACCACTAGGGGCCTTCAGCGCTAGGAGGCACATAAGCAGGAAGTTACTGAGTAGCGACAACAACAATAACGCTAATAATCAACCAATGATCCTAATGATAAAAACTTTATTTATATACCACCTTTAAAAACAGAATTTGACAAACGAATCAAAAGCATTGTTATGGGTTGTCGGCTAATTAGAATCAAAGAGCATTTGTGAAGTTAAGTGACCGCAAAAGCTCATGTGTAATTATGTTGAAGTGATTTTAGTCGGGCCAATTAATGAACTCATACAATCTCATATTTCAAAACATCCAGCTCATCTCTTTTGGTTGGCTGGATAGATCAGCCATCAGATCAGAATTAGATGCTCCAGTGAGGCAGTCACAGATAATTAGTATAATCCCACTTTCATGTGGCTTTTAACTTTTCATTTACATGTTTGCTGTAATCCTCAATCTTTCTAGTTTGTCCCAGATTAATTAAAATGAATCATATGAATGGTGCACACTGACTTCCTGTTACGCTGGGACACTTGAATTGAACAGAGCCATAATTAATGTCATTAGTAACAACTGTGCTTTTCCGCTATGCCAAGTCCAAATATTTGCTGCTACATGCTTACCAGTCCTCACAGTCACAGGCGCTTGTTCACAGCTTTCTATCCCATGCTGGGTGACTGTGTAAACGTCAACTGTGTACTTCCTGTAAGACTCCAGTCCTCCAATCACAACAGTGTATGACAGCAACCCAGCATTGTTGGATGACGTGGAGATGTTGGTCATTCCAACAATCCTCTCTTGTCTTGATGACATGTCCACATAACGGACAACAAACGCCCATTCAGCCACATACAGTGCGTCTGGCAGCATCCAGTGAACACTAATCTGACAGACTGTAACTGGGCCAACAGTGATGTTTTGAGGGGGAAGCGGCCCTGTTATAAAAGGAACACAAAGATTTGAAATTACATGTGAGCAGAGGATACTGTCTTGCTATTTGTGTAACCTCTGTGTGAAATGAGTTATCAGTAGACTCACTAGTGTATGCAGTCCGTGTCTGTCCCAAGCTCCAGGTGGAGCCTGCAGGATGAGAGGCTTGAAGGGTGAAAGAGTAGATGCTCCCTGGAGACAAACCTGCCACAGTTACTCCTCTGGAGGAGAGGGAGATGGGGACTTTCACAATTTTTGTGACAGTGCTCTGGCTGTGTGTCCCCTTTTTGTCCTCTGATGTCCTGCCTCTACCTTCGTCACTGTGCCCCAGCTCTCCACTGGCCTCTTTTTGGTACTGGAGGAATATCTCAAAAGATGAATGATCAAGAGAGTTCAAGGGTGAGAAGTCACTCCAACGAAGCTCCACCTGTTGCTCTGTAACTTGAACTAGGTCAAAGGAGAATGAAGCAGGGACTCGAGGGGCTGTGAAAGGGAGTAGGATAGAAACATTATAACAACATTATGGTGGAAGTAAAGTAAAGAAATGCTCACATCTTGTATAGTTTGACTTAACATGTGAGTGTGGGTAAAGGATGGAGACAAAACAACATTAGAAAACAGAGGGCACTAATCATTTCAAAAAATTATGTTACATTCAATTTTGTGAAGTGATTTATTTGTGAAGATGTGTGGCAGAAGTTATTTACTCTGGTATTGACAGATGAAAGGTAGGGGGATGTCACAGAAGAATGGAGTGAGAAAGTATCCTGGGCCTGTGGCATTCCTCTGAAGGGCAAAACAGTCAGTCTGATTGGCTGGCAGTAATGACATCATAGCGTCTGTCAAGTTGTATGATGAACCATCAGACCAGAGAGGCAGGCCCTCCTCCTGGGGAGAGGCAGACGACAAAGATTATGTCATGTAAACACTGGCATCCCAAGATCACTGTCATTATAATACTGAGGGCTATCATTTTGTGACAGAGGATAAACCATGATATGCAGGCTACAGTTAAGACAACCCAAAGGAAACTGTCATTTTGATCCATTTTTTAAATCTAGTTTTCATTTCAGCTTCAACTTTGAGAGTCACATTTCTGTCTGCTCCTTCAATTCTATGTTGTATTTACATTCTTTATGGATAATTCAACACAACAAGAAAAAACATCAGTATCAATTGGTAAAGTATAACTGAAGTAAAACAATTGTAAATAATTACAACAACAAAGTAGCATTAGTGTATGGATATGTACAAATGAGAGGACAAATATATACTGCAAATGACAGTGATAGTGTCCTTCAGGAGTTGTTTCATTGTGACAAACCAAAAGGCTTTTGACAAACCCTCTTTACATCTTCAAAAGCATGTTTATTTATGAAGATTCTCCCCTGCCAACCCCAATTAAAATTATATTTTAATATAATCATTCTCAAAGAAAACAAAGGCAAATGGAAAAATTAATTGAAGTCATAACATTAAGTGATTAATCATCATGGCTCTTGCTGATAGGATGAAAAGTACCACTGCTTAAAATGTATGTTAATGAAATAAGCTACCTGCTGGTCACTGAGTCCTGTCCACAGCAGCAGCAGGTTGTTGTGGCCCAGCAGATGAGAAGATACAAAAAGCAGATCTTCTGGGGTCTTCAGGTCAGCCAGTTGACTTTCAGCTGCCAGGTGTTTGCAGCTGTGCTGGGCTTCGCTCCAGCTTAAACCTCTTCTTCTCACAGTGTAGCAGCTTCTCCCATTGGCCAGCCAACCATGGGGACACCGAGCTGGAGACAAGAAATAATCATCAACTTACAGGCAGTTTCATGTTTGATGTGTGGTTGGAGTACAGCTCGTGTATATACCTGTTTCCATGCCGATACTGAGTCTCTGCTTCAAGACCACACCGTAGTGCTTGAGCAGCGTTGTCACCATGACTTTGACCTTGAAGCGTGTGCCATGCTGGAGACCTAGCACTGTGTACTGGGACTTCGCTACCTCTGATGGTGTCATGTTGAAGATGTGTGTGATGGATTGTGTGTGGGTGTTGTACAGACTCAGGGTGGATAGACTTTGTTGCCTATGAAGTTTCCATGTCAGGAGAGCAGTGGTCGTGGTGCTGGACACATGAAGCGAAGACAGCGAGACTGGTGCTGGATGGAAATACACAAGTAAGGCGATTGAGTCATTAGCCAACATATCAATATTCAAAACAGTCAGGCTTGTTAGATTGATCAGGATTGTGGTACTCAGGTTCACAGAGACTTACAGAAGTGAAAAGTCTTTGCCTCAAGTGTGGTATCATTCCTAGTGGCTTTCAGTGAGATGTTATATCCCCTTTCATCTTCAACCAATCGTAGTGACATCTTGCAATCAGGAGAGCATGATGAGGGATCAATGGGCTCTGCATACACCTGCAGAGATAAAGTCAAGCACTGTATTAAAAAAAAAAAAGAAAAAGGAACTGAACCAATGTATCTCTGCCATCATCCACCTTTACTTCTGTTCTTACCAGATGGCCATTTGCACTCCTGCAGGTGACTGTGAAGCTGTCTGGATACTGATGGGAAGGGAAGGACTGAAACCTTACTTCAACCTCAACTGGGTTCAAGCGCTGTTCACAGGTCAGCAGCACCACCTGAGGAATAAGAAAATAAAGAGGTGAGTTAGTGTTTGCAGAATGTAATTATTTGTACAAAGTGTGTCAAAATTACTTAATAAAAACAATTCAGCAGAGAAGAAGTAGAAAATAAACTTCTTTAGAGAGGTGTTAAAATTGAGCAGACCTTGTTCTTACCTGATATAAACTGGCAAATAACCACAGGTGCTCTCTTCCACCCATTGGGAATGTCACTCCATTTCATCAAGCATATATTTCTCCAGTCACTGATCCAGCTGGATACATGCAGTCACTTCTGCAGCAATACACAACGGACCCTGGCTTTACCTTCAGTCACTGGCAGGCTTATGAGACAGCTATGCATAAACATGAGCGGTGGAAAGTCCCCAGCTGTTTAGCGAGGCTGACGCGCAGACTTTGAAAGTTCTTGAAAGTAATAAATACATAGCTGCCTTAAATCATGGGGAAATCTTTGCTTCTTTAGACTTTGAATTTAGCGCCCACTCAAAGTCATCATTCAATGGTTGTTAACCCTAGAGAAGCAAACCCTGATGTGAAAAAAGGAGACAGTTTCCTTGTGTGTATGTGAGAAGAGAGTGAGTGTGTGTGAGAGAGAGAGACTGTGCATGTGTGAGTTCAGCCCAATTTGTTCTGCCTCTTTGTTGGGATAAGAGCGATTCACCATGGCAACCACGGGCGCATAGCCACTCCAAAGCTGGGCTCCTGAGGAGAGGAGAGGTGGGAAGGCGGGAAATGAGGGGGCATGCTGAAGGGAACAGGAGAGAGATAAGAGATGCAGCGTTTTTTTCAGGGGAATTGAGATGTGCTCGGCAAGCAACGCCTCCAGCCTCACGCCTTTACGCGTGCAACAAGTCAGCCACTCAGTCACAGCAGACAGGTCTAATATTTTGTTTTCGTGAGTTCATGCAACCTCTAAAATAGACATGTGCTTCAAATTGTTCAAAACATTTCAGTGGTAAGAATGGTTTGGGCTCAGAGATGGGGTGTGGTGGAAGCAATGGTCTACGTGGAATGACAGGAATGTGAAACCGAGACATGACGGACAGACGGAGAGCTGAGTTCGCTGAGGGGTTCTGTTATGAGGAGGTGACTCCCACACAGCAATAACCTCTCAGAGGTGAAACACAAACACATGTCAGCACTGCGAATGCTGAATCAGGATGAGTATGTGTTTGAGGAAGACAAACTACAAGGGAGTGTGAAAAGGCCATATTTGTAAGTCCTGAGGACTGAGGAACCAGCCTTGAAAAACATCCAGACAAACATACTCTTAAATCATTTATTTAACTACTTCAAAGTAAAGAAACTGCAAAAAGGACAACGATCACATTAAGAAACTCATTAAGTTTTATCAGGAAGCAAAGTATCCCATAACACTTTCACTTGTACATGAGCTAAATTTCTTTCTGATAAACTAAAATGCATATACATTGTCTGAACCCAACAGTGGGTATAAACATGATATCAACCCTCATTAAGCAGTAGAATAAGTGGCTAATGGTATCATACCATCACTTGAAAGCACTATAAAGCTGACTGGGTCAGTACAGCAGGTCATACAGAAAACCAGGACTAAAGTGCAGAGAAAACTACTTGAAAAATATTTCCCACTTACAGCAGTTATATTCAGTGTCTTTTTTTTTACAACTATGACACATGGCCAGTGTTGTAAACTGTACTATTGCAATAAACAAAATAAAACATGGCTGGTTTTCATATTTGTTCTGTGGTACTGGAAAAAACATGATCCTCTCACTCAGACATTCTCTTCATCTGTTTAGCTTGCATTCATTTTTTAATTTTTATTTTTTTGCCTGCACTTATTTTTTAGTTCCACTGGCAGGAACAGTCCACGGGCTCTTGAAAGTTGTACTCAACGACTGTGGCATTGCGAGAGCAGTAGAGTGTGACGAAACGGGTTTGTAGTCCACTCTCGCGGCAGCACTTACAGAACCTGGCGTGACTGTTGATGTTAAAGTTGAATATGGTAGCGGACGGACATTTCCCATCACAAGAATACACTGTAACCTGTAAGAGGATAGAGAGGATTATGATACAAGACGATAATGCTATATTAGAAAGTAATGCATCATTTTGTTTGGAGTCTTTTTTCATGCTTGCATTTTTCGCTTCTCTCACCGGTGCATTACTTCTGCAGTCATCTTTTCTAATGGTAGTCCGAATGGCCACGCGTTTGCATGTCTTACCATCCTCTTTACCTATTCACCGGTTCACACAGAAATAAGATTCACAAAAGAGGTACCACTCAGAAATATGAAGATGCAAGCACAAACACACACAAAGAAACACACAAAGTGGCAGACACATACTCACACACACTCCTCTAACTCTTTGATCATTTACCACAGAGACCTGTCATTCACACAAGCCAAAAGGCCTTTTCTGAGCAGGGCTCTTTGTTGCCCAGCAGTAGGATCTTGCTTTGATTGACAGCTGGGTGACAGGGGGGCACAGTTCTCACAGCAGAGATCAAGCTCACCAACTGGCTACGGACCGAAACTTAACCTTGATTTCAGTCAGTCAAAGCTGGTTAAAAGGATTCTGTGTAAGATTGGAATGCATGAATGAGCAGATGATCTTCAGCTTCTTCTAGAGGATCAGTGTTAACCTTCAGCTTATTTTGTCACAAGACTTTAAAGCAAAACTTTGCTATTGAAGTTAACATCGCTCATTGTCTGACAGATCATTCACAGTAGATATTTATAAAGGGGTGAAACGTTGTCCGTGATATACAACGTTTTAGAGTAAACAACAGAGGAGGGAAATGAAAAGAAAACAGAAAAACACCAAAAAAGACACACATTCACCCAGAGGTTCAAAGTGCAATTGAATGAGTCACGGTGCCAAAGAGTTATTGGAAGTGGGAACAGTGCAAGATGGTGGTACCTGTGTCACAGTTAGTACTACCAGTGGGAGTTACAGGATTAACGGTAAACGGTAAAACACCCACTCCAGAACCTGGGAGCATCGTCAGGATCACAGGCGTCGGGTTCAAACAACGTCGGGAGAACACACACAAGGTTACGTTTGGTTCAGATAACAAACTTATATTACACGCAAACACATACAAGAAGGGGAATCAGTAACAGCTGGCAAGCAGATGGATTTCACTTCTTTTTTGGAGTCAGTCCAGGCAGCCAGCCAAGAAACCCAGTCATTTGATGAACTACAAAGAGCAGCTCAGCAGGGAAAATTCTATCCCCTGCACCGTCTTGCTTCCTCATTGGTAAAATGCTCACCATGGCGTACCCTGATTGGCCAGACTGCAAAGTCACTGCAAAAGCAGGCAAGCGGGAGAGGCTATGATGCCAAGTCCATAGGGAGAAAATATCACCATTTCACCATTGTTAAAAGTTTCATATACACAACTTAAACATGTTGCTTTACTCAATGTGGAAAGTGGAACTACAAGTTCAGGAAGTTACGTGTTATGTAGTACATACAGTAAGTAATGACTGCATCCATATTTCATCTTTCTATATCATTTCTTAATATTAAGCCCTTGAGTTTTCCATCAAATAATTCTATTTTACCGGTGCTGCTGAACATGTTGGCAGGAAATCTGGGGACAAACTGTGAAAGCCAGGGGTTATGGGAAATGTAGTGATAGTCCAACAACAGGCTTTATCCCCACCCCCTACAACAGGACACACCGCCAACCACTCAGCCATTAAGCCCATCCACTGCCAGGCAACAAGGCGCTCACCCGTCTGATTGACAGCTCAAAGCAAAACCAGAAGCACCAATAAAGTTGGAGACTCACATGTCCTGCAGCAACCGTCCACATAGCTCTGAACCACGCCACCACTCTGCAAGAGGAGAACAGCATAAGAATTTAAAGTTAATTGGAAACACCATTTAACTTTTTAGTACATAATAAATGAATTAGTCACACATCATAATAGAAAGTTAAAAGTTGGTAAACATACAGAACTGCTTCATCAAAGACCAACAGACCAAGAGAAAATGTTCACGTGCATTAGAAAGGTTTTGAAACTTAATGCTTTAAGGAGCTTCAATATTAAATTCTGAAATATAGTATATTCGGAGGTCCTGACCTGAATGCACTCTGTATCATTGAAAGGCGGACAAACCACCCCCGAGGCAAGGATCACTGCTCCCACTGCTGTTTCCATACAGTCGTAACGTGTGCAGTTCTCCACCCAGGAACTCCCTGCCTACACACACAATCAGAGTCAGTATTGCCTGACAATGGGGGGATTGGGCTTGTGTGGATGAATTCATTCTTACAGCAAAAAGCTCTGATGTCCCATTTTCATTGGAGAAAGTACAGGAAACATTTTTACAGGACCCGCAGCACACCTGAGGATCTGAGGATGGCAGGTACACCTGGTGCTAAAAAAGATGATGCAAATGCAGGTATAAAGGTCAACTTGAGCAGTGACTTTGGGATCTATCAAAATTTGTTGAATTGGGTGCTTACTGGTCCACATTTCT
>OMNW01011587.1:0-11350 GCA_900303245.1 Selene dorsalis | reverse complement strand
AAATACGATATTAAGAAAAGGAATGATAAAAACTGAGTGTTTGTAAATGTATTATGAAACCCAGACACTAGCAGCTTTACAGCCAAAGCCTTTCCACTTGTTTATTTTCTTTCTCTGAGCACATCCAAACTCTGCTCAAACAAGCAGGGGACCGCAGTTCATATTTCTGGTCATCTGAGGAACGATTCTTGCTCCTTCCAGCCATTCAAATCCAAACTATCAGTTCTCCACTGTCTTCCCTCTGTGGTCTCTCCAAGTCCCACCGCTACTATAATTGGTCTGAATCAGTGTTGAGTGTATAATAATAATAATTGAGGTGAGTGGGTGCTGAGAGAATGGATAAGAGGATGAGGGGCCGGTCAGGCCGGTCTTACCACGAGCTGTGGTGAGATCATCACCAGCAATATGGTTAAAGTTCCCACACAGGCCACACGGGGCACCATGGTGCTCTTCACTCATCTTCAGGTAGACACCAGAGCCTCCGTCCCACGCCAACGAGAAGCCAAACACACTCTTCACAAGTAGGTAATCTGCCAGCCGCTCAATAAACACACCTCCTACAGTCTGAGGCAGACTAAGTCTACACAAAACACAATAACAGAAATTAGGAAAAGCAGCCACATTGAAAAGCATGATAATAATGCTCTATTGTGACTTTCCAGTAGGTGGGACAGGATGGTGATTAACTGAGTTGTAATTCTCCCTTCTGTTCTTTCGGTTTTGTAGGAAGATGTTTTTATGGACAAATAACAAAATCTATATCTATATCCATTTTCGATCTACATCTTTGCAAAAGACACAAACACACCTTCGACCTCCCTGGTGGACCTGATATCCAGAGATGTGGATCTCTTCCTCATTTGGGAAGAACAGGCTGAGAGCCCTTGGGCATGAATACACACTCCCATCACACACTCTGCTGTTGTGGACCTGAGAAGAAAGATACAAATGGTAGAGAATCAAAGAAAGGGGTGAAGGGTCAATGAGCCACAATCTGTAACCTGCACCAACTTAATTTACATAGATACAAGAGATAGACACACTTGAGGAGATAATTAAGCAATTTCATCATAAGTAGTTGCAATGTTGAATACTAATTAATATAATTGACAATCAACAATACTCTCAATGACTCCTATCCCCAAGATTCATTCATTCTATGTACGCTGAATACTGGTTAAGTATTTCATGGATTTCATTTAAAATTTTTATGCTCTTACCCACACTGTGTACTGTGGTGTAGCTGAGTGGCAGTCCTGGGCCAGAATGTATGAGCAAGTTCCAGGGAAGTAGAAGTATATTCCATCAAATGTTTCAAAATGGTGTTGACCCCAGGATCTGCATATCCCATCTCTATCCTGGCCCTGGTTAGGTACTGACAAAAAATTGGGCAATTCGCTTAGATCATCAGATTAAAGGTTCTTGAAATGATAATGCGAATCAGTTTCATGCAGTGACGCATAACTTCAGCAGAAATTGACACCTTACTAAACGAAGAGAGCAAGTGATACATTATATCTCTTTTATCATCTTTATATCTTTCATCACTGAACTTATCAGCAGAAAATTAATACCTGGATTTTATAAAAAAGCCCTTTGTTGCAGTTAATTTCAAGAGCTGGGTATGCCAAGATGATGCCTAATACCCTTTCAAACTCTGAGGGGGTGGAGGCTGGTGACAGTGAGTCACATCCTCTAATCTTATCAGAGGGTGGTTTGTCATGCTAATGGTAATCCAAAAATAAAACATTTTGCAAATTATATTGTACATATGTTGATTACAAAATACCCACACTTGAATCAACAACATATTTCCACTGTTTATTAATAATAAATAGGTATGGTCTATTATAAAAACATGTGTTCTGTGGCATTAGGTCCTTCTTCACATTTTGCATTATTGCTGGGAGTTTTTACATTTTTTCTTGGATGAAGAATTAATGGTCTTTTCTTGGTGAAACCTTGCAGGTACGGCTCATTTCACACCAACTTTGTTCTCTCAGGTTTGATGAACAATCCATTTTCTTTATTGCCTTGTATATAGTCATTCTCTGGATTTCATTTCAAGCTTAAATTCAGTTTTTGGTCCCTTAGGAAATATATTCTTTCCAGCGTGTGTCAACACCAAATTAGTTTGTTTAAATTAAAATGTTGTTATGATAACCATGACCTAAGATCTCTTGATATACTATATAAGGACTCTGTTCAGAATATGGAAACCAGAAACTCCATCACTCAGCCCTTACCCCATTACCTTAGTTCAAGTGATTTTATATGTGCCCTTGTAGGGAGTAGGGAAGTGTGTGTGTGAGCCTGTGTGTGTATAGTGCGAGTGAATTGGAGGGTTTTGGATTTTTTTCAACAAAGAGAGATAGAGTGAGAGATCTGGGGAAATTTGATGATTAATGCTGGTGTGTGTGCAGGTAATTAATGTTTGCTGAATGATCAGAGAGTATGATGCACACACACGAATGATCTCATACACACACACACACTCATTCTTGTACAGCTATACAGCACGTAACTGTTATTAAAAAGTTGTGATCATGTTAACCAGCTAGGCTGCAGCATAAAAGTAATAGTGCTTGTTAGTCAACTATGGGGTTGCTCTGTGACTTATTTTCTTGCAAATCTGAGCTGACACCAAAGGAAGATATGTAGGTGTTTTTGTGTATTACTCACTGATCTGGCAGCGGTCTCCCAGAGCCTGAAACTGAGCACAGTCACAAACACCGCCTTCCTGACACCAACCACCATTGAGGCAGCCACAATATTCTGGGAAACACATAAGAAACTCAAGTTGACATATCGAAGCCCATCTGGGAAATGATGGTTTTAAGCTTCTATTATCTGGGATCTAGTGTATTTACCTGAGGATGAATCTCTGGCTGTATAGTTGTGTAAAATGCTGCGAGACAGAGAACCCTCTGATAGCAGTGGTCTGTATGTCTTGGAAAACAATAAACAATAAACACTTAGAGCAGTTCTTCAAATGCTTCTAAAGCTCTACTGGCATCAGTGACACAGTGCTGTACGGTTGGTGTACCTGATGCTGTAAGTTAAAAGTTGCATCAGGTTGAGTGGGTGAAACTGTATGTGTTAGTGTGTGTGTTTGATTCTTTACAAAGACAGCTTTGTGCCCGATAGGGTGTTGTGCGCATGTGGGTGCCCTGACCTCGTCTGGTTCTCTTAGGTGTAGTGTACCAACCTCCTCCCCGAGGAGATCCCGTTTCCTCCGAAGTGCATTAGCCCTTCTGCACACACACAAACATGCACATTAGTGGGAAGAAACAGTCAGAGGGGAGACTTAAGTGCACTTTACACGGCTTGAATTCAGACTCCAAACGGCTCTTTACTGAACTCTCACAGACAGGTGCACCTACACACACACACACACTTGTATGCTATCTCTGTCACACGCTCTAGTAGTGAGACAAACAGAAAGGGCAAATGCAGTCATCACTGTCAATCTACAACACTGTGAAAATTACTTGTAGAAAAAAAGGCACAATATTACTCTTGGCTTTACTTTGGCCACACTGTTAATGATGTAGAAAAATTACTTCCATTTTTTAATTTCATTTACCTCTGTAGTCTTTCTTCTGCCACTGATAGTCGGCTCTGAGCTCCTAAATTCAGAGTAAGTGCAATTAACATTAAGTTGTTAACATGTCAAAGTAGATATCAATTATCTATTATAAAAGCATCTGTATGGCTCAGGGTCAGTTCAAACACATTTTAGTAATTCAAATATGAGTCATTTGTAATTATTCAGCAGTTGAATGCCATGTTAGGGCATATCATTAAGGAGCAACAATACAGTTTTATGCAATATATGATTTATTAAATACATAAAGCAACTTAACTCTCACATATAATAGTATAGATAATCAGGACACTTAGTATAACATGTAATATAACATGTTTGATACTTTAAGGTCACTGACTTAATATAATATTTATTTCCAATGTTAAACCTGTTAATATCACGTTAATCTCTCCAATGTAACATGTTGGAGAACAAAAACTGACAGACTCACCCTCAAGTAACAGCAAGTGGGAGACTGAAAACGACATGAGAAGAAATCGTTTCACTGTCCACTTTAAGTTCATCTCAGAGCCCGAGAAGAAGTTCCACCGAAACGTTAACGGTGCATCTCAGTTGTCCCGAGCGGATAAAAAAAGGACCTAGGCTTATTTGACAGCACCAGGACGACGGCTGGTCGGTGTAAAACCTACCTGGTGGTGACAGCCCCCCTGAGCAGATGACGAGTAGCCTACACCTGTGTGGCCAGGTAAGCCTGCGCTGCTCTGTCACTCTAACATCCGCAGCCAGCAGGCAGGTTTCACTGTTCACCCCTGTGGTCCCTGTGCGAGTGCCTGAGCCCACCGGTGTGATGCTCCGAGGTTTTCACCTGTAGCGTGACCATTACATTTCGGGCTGAACACATGACCTGGGTGGGACATTAAGCAGAGATAAACAGAAGCTAAAGGTAAATGGCGAAGCTGTTGAAGCAGAGACCAGAGGGGTTTAAGGACAGACTGTTTAGTTTGTCAGGAGCCTCTATGATCACCGACGGTTATTTGGACATCAACCAGAATTAAAGCTAAACTGTCATATATGTGCAGATGGATACAAATCTACATTTTATAAATTAACTTTACACGAAAAGCTACAAGTTACATTATAATAAAAGCAATTAAGCGGTCTGTAAAGTACGGTTAGGCTAAGGCTAGCCAATTTTAAGTTTAACCAACTAAGCTGGCTGAGTTTGTTGTCAATTAGCATATAAGCTAGCTGCATGCGGGATAAATACATACAGTTAAATGTTCAGTACATTAGATTTTAAATAGAAGTTTAGCAGCAAACAGTTGTTTTGACTAAAGATTTAGTGAGTTAATGAGGTCCTGGACAGAAAACAAAAGCATATCACCTCAGCCATGTTGGGTCTCTGTTCCAATTTGACAGTTTGACAGCGCGTGCACGTTGGTTCAGTTACGCAGGTCAGGTCACGTGACCACCCCGCCCCGGTACTGCTTAAATGCAGTCTGTGGTTTGGTTGCCGCTTTACCAAGATGGAGGGCCTTCGCAGGTGCTAATGGGCCTCGGTTTGACCCTGAAATGGCTTTTCTTCTCGCTGTAAGTAATATGACGCCATATATTATTTTGTAAAATGAATAATTTTTCGTGTCTGTTGCTGAAGTGATGCTACCACCAGCTAGGTTGTTGCGAGCGAGCAGATTCGGGATAGTTTGTACCAGGGTAAATTTGTTGTGTTGTGCTTCTTGTCCTGTCTTTGGAGGCAGCTTTCACTGGGCTTCATAATCCTTTCAGCATCCCACCTGACAACATGAAGCTACTTTGTGATCGATAAAGCGTTTGTTTTGGTCTGAGATGCTGGCAGTGTAATGCGAAATCCAGTGGTGCTGAGATTGTATTTACCTAAAAAGTCCTAAAAACAACATTACATTATATATTTAACACACTCTCATATCCTCTTACTGACCGACTGAAACTATGTTTATTTAACATACACTTTTATATTTTTATACAAATATAGAACAACAGGCAATTCCAATCCAAATTTGTAAACATGTTGATTATGAATACTGTACTTTGCTAAACTAATCATCAGTTACAAAAAGTACCACAGTGGAAAACAGGAAACCCTGATAACATTCATCTTCCCAGACTATAAGCAGAGCAGTCTATGGTAGTCATGACAAACACCACACAACCAGATGGTACAAAATATCAAAGTAGATTTACTATCTCATGAAAATACAGGCCCGTGTACATAAAGACTAGCAGCAGAGAAAGATGCTGCACATATGCCCTTTGCCCACTAAAAAAGGCGATTCCAGTTTATCATGCTGAGATTGACAGTGTAAGAGAGATAAGGCAGCTCTCAAAATGATGTCATAGCATTTCTGTTACTTTGTCCATACTATTCACATGGGTGGAAAAACTACAAGGCAGGAGACACAGTTAAGTTAAGGAAAGTATACTCTGTTGCCATCCATAATCCAAATTGCAGTGCTCTGCATTTCTTTTCTCTATCTTCTAAACAGAAGAATATGTTATGAGGCATGACTACATATAGTGTCTACCAATAAACTGGAAAGGAAAGATGGTGCTGCATTGCTCATTACTCATGTAGGATTAGTTTACAATGACTTTCCAATTCCACACTGTTTTAAACTTAGAAATAACATAAATAATTGAAAGGTAGAAATGAAGTTAGAGGGGGAAATGGTCTGATTTCCCATTGTAATTCTGGCCTGTTCTGTCATTTTGGATATGGATCTTTCACATTTTCTCATTCTAGGTCATACTCTTAACATCACAGTTAGTGCACTTTCTTAGCTTTTATGACTTTCATTGGATGATCATATGAGACTCTAATTTCATTATCCTGTTGATTGACTGGCTAAAAACAGGTAAAGAAAAAGAAATACAAAGGTTTTTAAAAAATCTCATTTGGTTTAATAGCACTGTATGGAGTAATACACACTGTTGAAAACTCTTCATAGCATTTTAGGTAGAAGCAGTAGGGAATTACTGAAGGAAAGCTTGAAATCTGTAATAGTCACTCAAATAGTATCAACAGGATATTATTGGGTACATTTACTCCGTAAAGTAGCTTAAAGGGTTTTAAAGGGAATTAGGGCAGAAATACAAACATAAATTTGAAGTAGCTGAGGTAAATGCTTCAGTGCATCACCCACAGGGAGCCCACATTTTCATTTTTTGTTGGAGATGAGTGCGTTGACTTCATCCTCTGGCTGGAGACTGTGCCACTGGGCTATCGGCCGCCGGGGGTTTGCCAGCATGTCTGACCAGTGACGTTGCTCAGTCCCGGTGCTGGTACTGCCCAGCAGCACCTTCCCTATGGCGTCATTCTTCCCGATCTTATCATAGTCCAACACAGTCACAGCTACCTGCACCTTCTATAAATGAAAATAACAAAAAAAATGAATTCCTCATGAATATTATTAGTATGTATATGTATATAAGGGGAAATATATGTACCTCTATCTGTTCACATGGCACTTCAAAGCTGAAAGACTCATTGTAGTAAGGGTTTAAAGTGTTCTTCTTTATTGTTGTTTTCTTTTTCTTGAGTCTTTTCCCATTCTGCATTAAGTGGATCTTCACATAAGGGTCTAATAGAGAGAGCAGGGATGTTTCATATCAGAGCCAGAGACTAGGAGCTTGCAACTGAATCCAGATTTCTTTGCTGCTTGACTTACCTGATAATCCACCTACATCCATTTTCTTCAGGTTTTTGGCCTCCAGAATCACCACTGTCAGCTTCCCTGCAGTAGGCACATACCTCAAGGACAAACATATGTCTCCAAGCCTCTCGCTCTGATGCAGCAAAAAAAAAGTGCATGTATTAGTATGCTGTTGTATGGATTTATGGTTAAATTTTAAAAAGTTTGGTTTAAAATCAAAAGTAGCAACAGTCTTCCTCAGAGACAGAGGCAAGTCCAAAGAACAGTCTGTATTCTTGGTTTTAAATTGAATTGTAAATATCTAATGGAAGAAGTATTTGATTTCACTCAGAACAAGGAAACACTGAGCATCCATGACCTTGTTCAGTAAAATAGAAAACACAAAGAAACACATCATGGGATAAAGTGAAACTAAAAAAATAATAATTTGAACAACATTTTTGGAAAATAGTCCTGTTCAGCTCCTCCTCCTCTCACAGTGTGCTCCCACCTCCTCCTTCTCTGCCTTCTGCAGGTCCTTCCACTCCTGCAGGGACTGGCTGAAGTCCACACTACTCATCGGTATCTTCACAGCTCCTATGGCGTCGTGCTTTGAGAAGCGGTCAAAGTCATACACAGTCATCACCAGTGTCTTCCCACCCATCTCAGTATACGGTACCTACACAACAGAACACACATCAAAGGCAATCATTTTAAACATATCATTTATCATGTACTTCACATTTTCATTCACCCTGGCATTTTAATTTACCTTAAATGTGAAAGTCTCATTGAAGTTGGGCTCGAGGGTCTTCCTATGCACTTTGGTTTCAAACTTTTTCTTTTTATCCGGGAGCAGATACAGTTTAACATAAGGGTCGGAACTGCCTCCCACATCCATGGCAGGAAGCTCTGCAGCCTGCAAGATGCCCACTACCAGCTAGAATTGGATAGCACAGGAAAGAAAGGAGAATTTGGCTAATTGACAGTGGGAAGAAACATATTAAAATGTGACATTTTAGAGTTGGCAGCTAGTGGGCAAAAATGTCAAAAGGGAATAGCTGCGCCCTACCCACCGTATTATCTGTGAAGTTGTAGTCTAATGTGAAATGTAGTCGGCCCAGCTTCTCCTCCTCCTTTGGCTCATTATCTGACAGCTCTGTTTCTTTGTTTCCTTCATCTTTCAACGGCTGCACGCACACACACACACACACACCAAATTGCAGGTAAAAATATAACTTTGCAAGAAATCATGAATTATGAAAACCATATGTCTCGCAACTTGGAGAGCACTTGTTTGTGTTGAGCTGCTACAGTTTATTGTATTGCATTAC
This sequence comes from Selene dorsalis, assembly GCA_900303245.1. Lineage (NCBI taxonomy): Eukaryota > Metazoa > Chordata > Actinopteri > Carangiformes > Carangidae > Selene > Selene dorsalis. The sequence goes on along the minus strand of OMNW01011587.1, from coordinate 2,798 downwards.
ACAGGAATAGGCAATTAAACAACAGATAATGTGACCATCTATGGTTGTATTATTTAAGGGGGACAGGCACATTTTACACCATCAGTGTGTTTAAATAGGACCTTTATCCTTGAAGACACTTGAGGAAAACTAAACTCAGACTTAAACCAACACCACAACATGGGCGTTGCGCAAAGCATCCATTAATCTCAACACATGCTGACAGTTTTACTAGTCCATGGTGACCCAAACGCCCGCACTACACTGGAAGGACAATACATCTGCAGGGGGAAACTGTGTGTGTGTGTGTGTGTGTGAGTGTCTGTGTAGCCTACCTCGTAACCCCCATCCATTTCAGTGTCAAAACCCCCCTTATTCTTCTCTTTTCCCTTTTTCTTGTCCTTGTCTTTGTCTTTGTCCTTGTCCTTTTTTAAGCACTTCTTCCATACACACACAGCGCATGACAGCACAGCGCACAAACTTAGGATGCAAAGGGCAGCAACAGCCCATGATGGCACTGCAAATCCACATAAAACACAACAAACAATAAAATTTACATGCATTCGTAATTGGCCACTTGTCGGGCCTCTTCATATGCAGTACAAGGCGACCCTTCGTAGTTCAGCAAGATGTTCCTGGATACAAGGTATCCCCAGCATATTTTACTTTCAAAGGATAATTTGACATATAGTCATTTTAGATGTATGGGATCAGTTACTGAATGATTTAGAAAGCACAGATAATACTCTTTCTAAAATACACTAATGGAGAGAGCAAAATATGTGTACCTGATATATCTGTAATCTTACTTATTTATCCTCAGAAAGTATTGAATTCTGGGCCAGGCCCACAGTGCCATTTCAATTGTGTATCCTGAGTCCAGTATTTCCAACATGCTGTTGTGGAGAATCATTAAACTTAAGATATCTTTTGGCATTGTATGAGTTGATGAGTTGATATGTCATTCATGTTCTTTTAACAAAAGCTACAGCAGCCCTGTTTCCCCACTTGTCACAACTTGCCACGGTCTAACTGTCTCACATGCTCTACCAGAGGATTATATCAAAATGATCTGCTGCTTCTTATTTCCCATATATTTATCAAGATTCACACGGTAATGTCATTAACATGTAGTCAGGTGCCTAACTCACTGTGGATGGTGCGGAGTTCGCTCATGAACTTGTTGGGACTGTGGTCTTCAGATTGTTTTTGGCCTGGAGTGGATGTTGCATTTGGCAAGAGGGCTGGGATAGCTGGGGTGCCCAGTGGAGCTGGGGCAGCTTGATGGTTCCCAGTCATCATTCGATGATTGACAGACGGTTCAGAATTAAACTGGCTGAGAAAGAGAACAGAAATATGGCTCAGTCCAATAATGGGTTTAAAGACATGCTATGACCATCAGAGTCAAATGACGTGTTCTGTTTCTGCTGGCCTGGCACTAACACTTGAACACAGGATATGCAAACTGCTGTCTCTGCCAAACCTGCTGACATGGAGAGGAGAGGGAAGGAGGAGAGGAAAGGGAGAAATCGAGTTGAGGTGTCATGCATGGATCTCTGCTGTTACACAGCGAGCTGCCAAAGGTGATAATCATAAGCCAAGGTCATGCTCAGTGCAGGTCAATAAATTATATGAGGGAAAAAAACGTAATGTTTTGAAATGTTTTTTCTGTTCTGCAGACATCACAGGTATTGAGTGTCTGGGGCTGAATCAGCAGATGTCATCTTGCACCCAAGCTGACACTGACCTAAACACAGACAACTGTTACGTCTGCTTTTTTTTTTTTTTCTTTTGGCAACTTGACTATCTTTTCTGAAAAAAAGAAAAGGAATAAAAACAGCAGCTTAGAACAAAACCACCACAGACATATTGCACAGCTACTGGGACAGAATAAATTTACGGTACATCCAAAGTGATGAGTGTTGATGTCAGAACAGGACACAACAGACCGCCAGGACTCAAATTGCAGCTATCGGATACAGATTGTGTTATTATGTATTTTAACCAATATTCCTGATTCTAACATGCTCTTGTGAAAGCGTAAGCAACTGCCCATGTAATGAATAATTCACAGCTTCTGTATTTTTAGATATTAATTCTCATTTTTTGCTGCAGGGGTCATGACAAATGACTGAATGAATAATCACACCATATGGCTCCCCAGCTTCATTTGATGATTCAAAATTATTATTTTTAATTTAATTTTCACAATCATGACAGTTTAAAAAATACAACATCAGTGGAGGGTAAAACCTCTGTATCTCCAAAATGACATTGTTAAGAAAACAAGTCTTGTTTTAGGCTTGACATCAGAGGACCGTGTGATCTTTTAGAGAAGGCAAATAAAAATCATTGAAACTGGAAATTGTATTTTATTATAAATTAACCTTGGATAGGAGGTTATGTACTATGGTCTGTCTCCAGTAAACAACAGAATTACCTACACAGCCTTCAAAGGTAATATTTGTAAAAAAAAAAAAAAAATTCTTGCATCCACGGGTTTACAGACAGCATTCAGTCATCACACTCGAGAAATAAATCTAAGTTGACTTGATGAATGAAACAAAGTGGAAAAACGGGACCAGACACATACCTGTATTCAGTCGTCTCAGCAGCAGTGTTCAGACTCACAGGTACTCCTTTTCCTCTCAGGGGGAAGAGGAGGAGGAGGAGGAGGAGGAGAAAAATTGCACAGCCAGAGAGGTGGAGAAAAACAGTGAGGTATGGTAGGTGTCAACGTATTGCCCTGTGCCTCTGTCTCACCAGTTCTTAGACATCAACAAGAGTGGAGCAGGTGTAAGCTGGACCAAGAGAGGGGG
>OMNW01011586.1:18502-29885 GCA_900303245.1 Selene dorsalis | reverse complement strand
ATATATATATATATATATATAAATACACAAACACACACACACACACGTGAAATGGAGGAGCCAGGAATCAAACCACTGACGTATGGAGGACCACTCTACATCCTGAGCCACAGCCAGGTCCCACAGTAAAGTCAGGTAAGTGGTGGAATGAAAAAAAAAATGTCATGAGGTTGCACGTGAATCTCAGTCTTACCACAAGTTTTCCTTTGTATGAGCACCTTCTGCCCCTGCACTCTGCAGGGAACACTCTTGTCTCCTTACAGATGTTCCCTTTGGCCACCACTGGATTATAGATGGTCGCATCCACAAAACACAGGCTGATCTTGTCATTTTTCACAGTGAACTCCAGGGGAGGGATGGCCTGAGAGAGACATGGAACATCTCAATATTAGGACTGTGTATTTGCAAGAATCTGACCATATGATACACATCCCCAAGGAGGATGACAATCTGATATATTATGATATAATGGGACACTACAAGTGCAAGTGAGCGGATACATTAAGTTTTGGTGAGGTTTGAAACACTCTCATAGTCACACTCACAGTATAAAGAGCACACAATGTCATAGGTCATGTTCCTTAAACTTCCTGCATCATAATAAAAAAAATCTAAACACAGGAATTAACATCTAAACTACTGAAAGCAATAAAGTGCTTCAACCAATCAATGCAGAATCATGTCATGAAATATGACAGTATGTTAGTGGATATGTTGTCTTGTACAAAAACTTAGAGAACAGAAACACTGCAAACTAAACTGACAGGAAATCACCTCCATCATCAAAGTGACTGACACTGTATATCTGACACGGTTAACTTAGTTAACTTAGTGGAACTGGTGACATACTCCATCCACTCACATCTTCATCATACAGACTTATGGGGTGTATATGATAGGGCAGACCTGTCCTAAATACTTGTGTGTTAACTTTTGTGTGCCTTTAACTTACGTTAACACATTTAAACACGAGGTTTTCAGCGGTGTAAGACGCTAAACTGATACATTGTTTCACATATTTCTCAGCAGACACTGGTGTAATAACTTTAGTGAGAGAGTGCAGAGGTGGGACAGACCTGTACAACGCGGCACAGTCCTTCAGTGACGGCCTGGTCAAAAGACTCGATGTGGGCTTTGGTCAGGTCCTGCACGGCGGCGTGCTGAGCCTCCTTCAAGGCCCCAAACCCTCCGTGTGTCAGGTTCTTTAGACTCGGAGCTTTTGGTAAGTGACTCCACTTTGTTGAGTAGTCCATGCTTGCAGCGCCGGGGACGCATATGCTTGTTTACCACATGTGTATGGTGACACAGGAAGTAGATCCACACTTCTTCCTCTTCACCCTGAGCCTCTGTGGCGGGTGGCCTCTCTGTTGTTGGGGCTGCTGCCACCTTGTGGTGGAGGTTGTTTAAATCAACGTCCAGCTCTCCATCTGTCTCACCGAAGGCGATGCAAATTCAGAATGTACCAATGCTGATTTATGTCAGCTGTTTTTCTGAACAGCTGACTGTTACACTGATACTGGTAATGATCTGCAGGGCGGATAACAGAGAATGTGGCTACATGTGTTTGCCACCTGTATCTGAAAGCTGGAGCTGCAGTTAGCATTCATCCATTAGGGGTTTGGAATCGATCCCAGCTGACACTGAGCAAGAGCAGGGTACATGGGCAGGTCACCAATCACAGGGCTGACATACAGAGACAAACAACCTCACACATCACAGACTTTAGAGTCATCAGTTTTCCTAATGTGCATGTCCTTGGTCTGCAGGAAGGAGCCAAGGTAGTACATGTAAACTCCACACAGGAAGACCCAAGGCCTGGGGTTTGAATCCAAAACCTCCTTGTTGTGAGGCAACAGGCTAACCACTGCACCACCACGCCACCTTGGAGTGTCTTCAGGAACGGCAGCTACCAGACACTGTCAGGGGAGAGTGGAGCTGTAGGTGTGTCAGGGCCTGGTGTTGGGAGGCAGGGAAAGTGAATATAAGGACAGTTTTCTACAGATAACACTGTTTCACTAATTTGTAAAATGTCAAAACTTTTCTGATTTATGCTCTTGAGAAGAAAATGGTATCATCATCACTCTGTAGTTAAGAAATATACATGTGACAGAAGCTTGATAACTGTCATTTTTTTATTCTAGCAATACTGTTTCTGATAAAGACAAATGTTCATGCAAGATTTTGGGTAAAACATCACCTAACAAAAGCACAGTACAGACATCCCTCTGAACATGATACTTGCTTTTAGATCCCGTAGGCCGGTTGATGCGATAATGTCCACATTATTTTGACTACAAAACATTTTACAGCAGGAATCTGATCTTTGGTAAAGATGAGGAAAATTATGAAACATGATACAAACATGAGAAAATGAACCAGATGTGCAAAGAAACTCTGAAGACATCACTAAAAGAGGTCTAGAAATGAATGAAGCAAATTCACTTTAGTACAACAAACATATGAAGGTGCATTGAAATGCTGGAGGTCCATTGCTTTTTCTTTTTTTTTCTCTTTTATGCAATTCCCTCTAAGGCACCCGTCCCTTTGATGTAAAGACATTTCCCAAGAAATTTCATTAAAAAATACTGACAGTTTGCCATTGACATTTCCAAAATCAGCTACCAGACAATTCTAACCAATTAACCAACACAATCATGCCCCAAAAATCCACTTTTCCTACTTGTCTACATTATCTTTCCAAACTTTTTAAAACATGATTTCCACTGTAACAGGGTTCTGTATGTTCTTTACGGTAGTTACTGGGAATATAACAACCCAGAATAACTGCCCTTTCACCACCTCATCCTTCTGACCTTCAGCCACTCACATGTCCTTTTTCTTCAGAGTCATCTTGTAAACACAAATACACAGTGGTTAAAGAACAAAAATAAATGCTCTTGTGGTGTCCCTTAATGTATCTCAAAACATCACACACTTCAACTGAGGTTAAATAAGGAGGGACAGCAGGGGTTCAAACATGATGAGAGATTAATGACCTATTCTGTTTACAATGAGCCCCCTGGATACACAACAGTAAAGGTTCAACTACTCTGCGTGCTAACTGACTGCTTCATATCTAAGGAAGAACTAAACACTCCTTTTTTAAAAAAAAGAAATCAACAGTGACATAACGTCAGCTTGGACAGTTACACCTCAGGTCTCAGCTATTCACAAAGATTCTGTGAAAAATAAAAGTGAAGAACTAAAAATATTTATAAAACCCCATGAAACAAAAGTGAGTGAGACAGTAACTAAAGAAGAAGAAGCAGTGACTCGATGGAGACTTTTGCCACAGCGCATGTACGAGACCAGAGAAAGAAGCATGAAGCAGAGCAGTGTGTCTCTGGCCTCCCTCAGCTCTTTTAAATAAATGTTTGTTGGGTCGAGTCAGTTTTGTTTCACAGGGTCTTGGTTTTAACAATCAATAACACACTTTGTCTTTTAATAAACAATAACACATTTTTTACGGTCTACTCTACTTTCATTTCCACAGTTAAAAAATCGTAATCCACACACTTATTGACGACACTTTACAATTAAGTCTATCTTTTCATGGACCAGAAATCAAACACAGAACATGGGGACGGCTCTGCGACTGCAATTGGGGCAAAAAGGTGCTCGCTTATGAGGATGCATACAACTACATGCTGTCACACAAACATGCTCTCTTCAAATGACAAATAAATCCTCAGAGCCACTAAATTGCGTGAGGAATTTGTTTAAGAACAGAATAATGTCAGCTAATAATTCACTGATCCCACTGAGGGAGTCGTTTGTCTGTACCTCTCTGCTATAGAGAGGTCAGAGGTTATTGGGAGGGATGTAAACTTGATTTTTTGAGCAGGACAGTGGCCACTCTGCTCACTTGTATCACCCTGCTGCCCTCAGTGTTAATAACTTGTCGTGTCCATATGACTGAGTTAGAGGAATGTTGTTCAGAGAGTATGTCAGCTAATATATATGAAAGGAGTGAAAGCATATCGGCCCTTTAACTTGTTGATCACTGTTAGCATTCCTCATTCCAATGAATGGATACTGATGGCTGCAGGTAAGCTATAAAAAGTGATTAAAAAAGAATTAACATTGTTCGATGAGAAAACAAATTCCATAAAGTCCCCGTTATCGATGAGTCTGTTTGATGCTAACTCCTGTGGACAGATCATGACCGCATTGAGCAACAGTGCAAAGGCTTATAGAACAAGTACGAGTCACGGAACAGAGCAAGCTAACTGGCAGTCCTCTTAAGGGGGCGTGGCTGGAAATGTAAGGCACTACAGTCTCACTTGGAGCATCTCTGCATCCTTTAGACCTCCATTAATCTGCTTAGGGAGAAAACTGGTGGTGGTGGAGCTGAGATGGGAGAGCGCCTGTCCTCATTCAGAAGCTCCCACCAGGTTTGCTGACCAGTTCGTCGACGGCCTCTTATTCATAAGGTGAACGGCGCGGGGAGCAGAGATCGTCCCTACAGTCCGGTGGTTTCCATGTGAAGAAACGCTCCTTCCAGGCGTGACAGGCAAGGTTTTCGGTTAAAGGCTTGGCTTGCTGGCGTGTGCTACTTCTCAGGTGTAGTTTAGGAGTGAAGACAGAGCATGAGGAAGCTTCTAGTTTGGATGAGATGAGGGGAATATTTGTGCGTGATCTTACAGTCGAGTGAAAGGGCCCACGTGAAGAGGGCCCCTCAGTTTGGGAGAGGAGCAGGAGTTGGTGGTGAAGGTGGAGGACGGCGAGGAGGAGTAAGGGGAGGAGGAAGCAGATGAGGAGTCACTGCTGCTGTTCAGGGTGAAGACACTGGAAATGGCCACATCCACGATACCTTGACACAGCTCTGAGTATAGTTTCCTAGGAGAGGGAAGGATACAGATATGTAAAAACGACAGCAACGCTGAGAAAGAAAGGTTCTTAACATGCTTGCAGAACGTTACTGACTGTGCACAGGCTGGAGCTCCGTTGATCTCAATGAGCCAAACTTTGAAGCTCTCGTCCACCATGAAATCAAATCCAAAGAGCTGGAAGCTCTGGTAGGACAGGTGCTTAGTGCTGATTGCCGGCTCGATACATGTCAGACAGCTCCTGTGAAACCAAACAGTAACATCCGTTTCAACCATCTGACCCCTGAAAACCTGAATACCTTCACTCTGCTCATTACAAATATTCAGGTTGGGGTTAGTTATTGCTGATTTTTAGTTCCCATCATGCACTTAGACAGAGGTGTTGTTGTTATTGTGCTGTTACTGGTGTTATTGTGAACCATGTTTCCATATTTCCACTGTGGCACACTTCATTAATATGAATGATCACACAGCAGGTGATGCTGTGTTAACAGATTATTGAGACAGTCGTCCTCTACAGTGATCTGATGAGATGCAATGCTGATTATAATTTTTGTTCCATCAAGCAGTCGAACTAATTTTTTAAACGGTCTCTTGATTATTTTTATGCTTTCATGATCTCAGAACCTCATCTTGTCAGAACATCCCATGATAGTCCATGTTCACTACAATGAATTAATACTGTTCAGAATACTTAAATAGCATCATATTATTGCAAATCTCTTTTATCCTTGCATAAACAATGAACTGAGGAAGAATTGATACATTTTATTTTAATTACACAGTTCTATAACTTTTAACTCTTTTATATTGATAAAAATTTATATTTTTAGCATGTTGAAGGTAAAAAACAAATCGTACACTAGTGTTGTAGCTACAAGGTTATTAACCGAGGCTAAAGGTCAATGACATTTTGTAAATACTAAACCCATTACATGTATAATGTACACTGGAGTGTTTCTAAGTGGTTCAGAGTCCAGATCACTGAGCTGCCCATAGTAATCTCAGGCTCAGGAGAACCTGGTTTTACAGCTACAGGTTTCTTTCATGCTGCTCAGACCTTAGTGCGTGTGTGTGTCTGTGGCCTTATTTTACCACATTTGTGGGGTCTGAAAGCCAGGAGACCACTACACTTGTGGAGTCTGACAGCTTTGTGGGAACCTAAATGCTACACCACACAATTCCTAATGGCAGATTCTAGGTTCAGACTTGTGTTAGGGTTATGCAGGTTAGGGGAAGGGCTAGAGACTGAAAGGCTCCAACAAATACAGTAAGAAAAGGTTGCAAGTACGTTGGGGCCAATTTAAAGTGGCACTTTTGTGCATTTTGTCATTTGACTATGTGCATTCTAATTAATGCAGTATGAAAAAATCTATATTAAATGTGACCTTCAGGTTGAAACTGTTCTGGATACAGAAATTTATATATGGTTAGTGTAGTGGTTTATTTTGTTGAATATGCTACTTTTTCTGCTACCGATATATGAATGAACAAAAAACACTTTGTATCTTATTCTCAACAAAACGATAAGGACTTACTTTATGATCTGCTTGATCTGAGGTAATATGGTGGTCTCCAGGGTGACATTGTGAGTGTTGAGCAGATACAGCCTGAACTCATCAAAGAACATCTCGTTCCCCTCCTCATATCGTCCGTAGTTCTGGGAGTGCTCCTTCTGGATGCAGTGGTTGGTGAGGTGACTGGTCATGTCCTGGAGGTCAGAGCTGTTGTAAGGCTCTGAGGACGTCCTCAGTACACCCTCCCGGTATAAATAGATGTTGTACTGATGGTCCACTAGTACCCAGCTCCTAGCAACAGTATGACATCAACCATACAGTTACAAAGTCTAGATAGACTGACATGTACTCTGTGGGTTTGTGTTCAACTTCAAAGACTCACCTGATGTCGAACTTCCGGTGTCCCGGCTCCAGAAGTAAAGGTTTCTCCAGATATTTCTGAATGACATGAACCTGTCCCTGATTATCGATGTACTCCAGCAGCTGATTAGCATCATGGGATATCAAAATACCAGCACCTGTTGCAATTAAAACAAATATGTCAAGTTACAACATCCTCACATTGTTGAAATTGTTGCTCAGGAGCTCAGAGACAGTGATAACATGACAGGGAAAATGTCCAGTGCTTACTGCTATCTTGGATTTGAAACAATGCAATTAACAGATTTTATACCTTTGGCTCCAGCAGAGGACTTGGCTATCCACACAGTACCCTCCCCACTTTCTTTTTTAGAGTGGTAAGAGGCCAGGAAAACTTCCCGCTCATCTGTCTTGGGGTTGTTCTTAAGATGGCTAATGCCATTTGTTGCTGGAGCAACCGGGGTGTTGAGGTTAGTGGGATAGATGATATAGGACTCTGGGAACCAGTTACCGGAGTCGGACAGCTCTGGACTGGTCTTTATTAGCCTGATGGTGGAGAAGGAAAATGGTCAGCTAATGCAATTCCCCTTAAATTATGTATGTGCATTAGAAACATAGATAATGGGAAAACAAAACATATAGATTTGCCTTTTAACAAGGCACATGCATACTTGACCAAGGACGCCTTTCTGCAAAGCTTGTCTGCTCCTCTGTAGTAATTCACCAGCTGCACCAGCCCTGGCTCATGACCTGTAGGGTGCAAGGGAGGTCACTTTAAAATCTGTCCCCACAACCCACATGTGACATGATCACGCAGGCCTTTGCATGAAAGACACAAATTTTCCACAGGATGTTGGATGTTGCATCCCTGCACCGTCACAGCAGCTGCCTCATCCCGAGTGGGTGGACTCCAAATATAGCACACTCATACAGACTTGTCTGACTGCTGTCAGCATCAAAGGAAAGAAGGAAAATACTCTAACTCACCTAGTCGTCCAAAGGGCAGTCTGTTCCGCTCACCGAGCATTAAGTTGAATCTAGGATTGTCTCTTTTCAGTCTTTTCCATTTTCCTGTCGAGACCAGAATTTTGGAAACTTCTGCATAAACAGTGCTGTTGTCGTCCCGAGTGACAAAGGTATACATGGGAGCAGTCATAATGCCGATGTGACTGCGAGGCGTTACACTATAATAAAAATTAAAAAAAAAAACGACTGAATGTGTCAATAACTCAGCTGTGTGGCTAGTTGTGAGGCTGTCCGGTTGGCACTGCAGCAGAGACACTGTGCAGGGTTATATCCTCTGTCCGTGCCATGATGATGAGTCAGTTATATCCACTCCACACTTCCTAGTTAACTCACACTGGTGCTCTGAAACTCCAGTTCAGCAGTCAGAGGCTAACGCGGATTTGTATAAAAGAGCATAACGTGAGGAATATCAATTTCATGTTGCTCAGCAGTCACGGTTTCCTCCAGTGTCCCCAGACAAGGGTGTGACTGACTGCTACTGCCGGCTCCTGGGGCTGGTCCCGTCTGGATTAATTTACATCCCGTCTCCGGTTTAGCTACAGCTAACAGGCTGAGAGCACCGAGGACAGCTATCCAAGAAACTTTCCTGCTATCCCTCCACGGGGACAAAAACATAAATGAGAAATATGGGAGAGCGTCTCCTTACTAGCCTGTTAGCTGCACAATGTCACAAACGCAGCCTGTTTTTTTCCAGCAGCGGCGTGTGCTTTATTCTTTGAAGCTTAGCGGCCGCTGTCATCCACTGTCGACAGCACAAACATAGCCCCACTGGTTATGGTTAATGTAGTTCAGAGCTACACTGACGTTACGGATAATCGATATTTAACTGTTTCGTGTTAGTGTATGAGTAGGTCAACATACATTTGAATACAATTCACACACAAGAAGAATTACTCGCAAAAAAATAAAGTTGGAATTTAGAGCCTCACTAAATTTCATCAACATACATACTGCAATTCCCAGTATGCAATGCACTCGAGAGGACGTTTAAACATTACGTTTGTTTGAGTTTTGCGACCACAAGATGGCGACGTAGACCTCACTACAAGTTAGCAGTAAAGACCCGAGCGGTGTCGAAAATATAATCCGGAGAAAATACGTTTTAATGTAAGAAATGTGTTTTTACCCAAGGGAAGACTCTCGTTAAGTTTCTTATTAATTATTTTTTAATAATCAAGAACTTTAGATCTATTATAAAGCAGTATAATATCACATTAGTAGGCAGTGACGGGCCTCTGGGCGAACCGGGGGGATAAATGAAACACTCCCTAGTTGTGACAGGTTGTGGGCCCAGTTCCGATATTTTCTGATAAGTTAGGTACTTTAGCTGTGGTCTCTATTCTTCTCATCTTCTTCACCATAAGTCGACATTTATCGTTGAACCAAGGCTACAGAAAGACTAGTGTATGACTGCGTGTCTACATTGGGTGAAAGAGGTGCGGAGAGAGTCGTTTAGGTTTTCGAAGAACGAATTGGGACGTGACAGGAAGTCATACTGTTGAGGAAGGAACAAGTGGCGGGAACAGCTAAACCGCGAGAAGAAGTAAAGCAACTGGGTTAATGTCAACAAGTGAGCATGTCAACGTGTTTATAGCATAGCACGTACTGTGTAGGCTTAATATCGAGAGAGATAAGAAGATATCATTGATAGTAAGTGTCGTCCCTCGTCCTCAGTCTTGTGTCCTGTTGTGTGGTGGTGCGGTGTATTTTCAGTAAACACTGTCCACTGGCTGTTTATATCACAGCATGTAATGACGGCTTTCCCCTCAGTCGATTCAATGATGCACGTAAACACACCGCAGCAGCTGTGATAGTGAGCTTGCCTCTAACACAGCTGCATAACTGTTCAAATAAACTTTCCTGTCTTATAGTGATGAGAGGAATATCCCTATTCCTCATGCGTATTCAGTTTATTATGTGACAGGGAGATACACAGCTTTTGAAGAGAGCAATCGAACGTTTTCCAAGAATGTAATGTTGTAAGATATAACTTTTGTGTGTGTGTGTGCGGGGGCTAGGGGTGAAGTGATGTGTGCTCTGGTGTTTACTGAGGTCATGTATTTTTAATAACTTTTGTCCCCTCTCCTTCACCAGGCTGGAGCAGGCCAGGCATGAGTGGAGCACACCTGGACGAATGGCAGAGGAGGTCCTTTGACATTTCATCTGGCAACTGTACACCTGAACAGACGGCCGATGCCTACCGGGCCCACATCCTCTCCATTCAGTATGCATGGGCAAGCTCCCAGCTCTCTCAGGCCGGCACGGCCAGCCTGCTCAGGACCTACACGGAGCGCTACGCCGCAGTGTTGGACTCAGATGACCCCCGCACAGGGCTTAACAACTATGCAGAGAGTGTACTGCATCTGGCCCGCAGTCAGAGGAACTACAGCGACAAATGGGAGTCATCCCTGACCATGGAGAGCGTGCTGGAGCTGCCCTGCATGCAGAAGATGGTTCAGGCTGAGACAGCGGGAGGTGGTTCCCTTGTGGCACCAGCAGATGTTAACATATCTGTGGGACAAGAGAGCAGCCCCATGCCTCCCCCCTTTACAGGAGTCAGGTCAGAGGCTCCAATGTTTAGACCTAAAGCACCACCACAACCTAAAACAGAGATTAACAACAGTGCCAGTACCTCTGCCAATATTTCTGCAGCGAGGCCAAGAGGCTCCGAGGGGATCTCAGTTAATCCAAACTCTTTATCCCAACCTCCAGCCCGGCCGCAGTCTCTGTTTAGTTATCCTTCCGCAGTTCCTCCACAGGGAAACCTTGGCCCTGCAGGTGGCACACAGAACTATCACTCCTCCTTCCCCACCTGTAATCCATCTAAACGGAAAAATTTCTACAGCACAGATGGAGGGGATGATGGCAGGGGGCAACATGGAGGCCAAGCAGTGGCTGACACACGAGCTGGAAGCAATTTCAAAACGGCTCGTGAGCAGTTCATCGTTGACCAACAGAAAAAACATTCCCATCAGCCACAGAGGGGCCAGCCCCCTGGGATGGCAGCAACTATGAAAAAATCTCTGGGTGCCAACAGGCCTCGAGGTGCTTTCTCTAAATTTGTGTCACCTATTCCACGACAGGAGGAGGAGGAGGGTCGGCCGAGCCGTGAGAGCAATCAGGAGCCTCAGATCCTGGATGAGCGCCTGAAAAACTTTGAGCCAAAGATAATCGAGCTGATCATGAGTGAGATCATGGACCACGGGCCTCCTGTGGCCTGGGATGACATAGCAGGTCTGGAGTTTGCCAAGACCACCATAAAGGAAATTGTGGTTTGGCCCATGCTGCGACCGGACATCTTCACTGGCCTGCGTGGTCCACCAAAAGGCATCCTGCTGTTTGGGCCCCCGGGAACTGGTAAAACTCTGATAGGAAAATGTATTGCCTGTCAATCAGGTGCCACCTTCTTCAGCATCAGTGCCTCATCACTCACATCCAAGTGGGTGGGCGAAGGAGAGAAAATGGTGCGAGCCCTGTTCGCCATCGCCCGGTGCCACCAGCCCGCTGTCATTTTCATCGATGAGATTGACTCGCTGTTGTCCCAGCGGACGGACGGGGAGCACGACTCGTCGAGGAGGATAAAGACGGAGTTCTTAGTGCAGCTGGATGGGGCGGCCACCGCAGCCGAGGACCGCATCCTGGTGGTGGGCG